>APFE030425512.1:0-10453 GCA_000404065.3 Pinus taeda
AACGACTTCCCCAACCACTAAGCCATGCACCTCAAGTGCATCATTTAAGCCAAAGACACGAACAAATAAGGCAAATAGAAGTTCCATCCATTAGTTGGCAGCTGATTGCTTGACCTTTTAATGTTCCGGCCACTAATTATTTTGCGGTAAAAAAATTGTTCAATAAATGTGCAGCGAACAACCTTACAGTCTTTGATCTCAACAAAAAGGATATAAGGTGCATGCAAGAAATTGTTTATCAAGAATTAATACTCTGTGTTATCCTTTAATGACAATATATATTGTTGCAAATAGGTTTCCAGATCCATTGCATTTATGAATGTTTATTATCCACGTTTCAAACCCACAATTATGGTTAGTAAAATTCCATTTTACTGGAGGGACCCCAAATATTTCACATATAACACAAAAAATGGCTTCTCATACTGTATCTTTGAATTTTCTTATAATAATCTACACTTTTCATGCATATAACCAACCATTGATGCCATAACCCCGTTGTCATTTGATGCCATAACCCCGTTGTCATTTGTGTGTTGTTTCTTGACAGATTAATCCATCTTATAACATAAAAAAATTGAAAAGCCCACCCAAAAATATTTACACCTATGCACAAACATTCATATACATGTTCATTCTTTTGCACTAAAAAAATACAAATATTATTATTAAACAAAAATATTTATGCTTTCTTAAAATGAAAACACAAATATTATTATTAAATAAAAATATTCATATTTAGGTATAAGGAAAACATAAATATTATTATTAAACAAAAGATGTTCACATTTCTGCAAACAAAAATACCAAATATTATTAAACAAAAAGTGTTAAATATTTTTATTAAAGTAATTTCACACTTCCGCACAACTAAATAACAAATATTATTATTAAACAAAAATGTTCACACTTCCGCACAACTAAATAACAAATATTATTATTAAACAAAAATTTTCACACTTCCGCACGATGAAAATAAAAATATTGTTATTGGAGTCATCTACGGAGGCAGAGGAATTGCCCGGATGGCCAAAAGTGGCCTGAATCCACGCAAAAATATTTCAAATTTTTTTGTAGAGGCAATGTTTGAATCATATTTTTGATGGTGAAAATGGATTCAACACCATCAAAAACTTCAAGAGCACCTAAAATTATGAATTTTGACAGTTTTTACCTGGATTTTCAAAAGTCCCTACTGGATATTTTCAAAATATGGCCGGAATTTCCATAACTTCAAGGGAAAAAAAGCATAATTGTTAGACTACGTCATTATTATTAAATAAAAATGCTCACACTTTAACAAAATGAAAACACAAATATTATTATTAAACAAAATTGTTCACACTAAATATTTTTTATTAAATGAAAATGTTCAGACTTCGGCACAACGAAAACACAAATATTTAAGTTACATCGATTGGAGGGACAAAGAAAACACAAATATTTAATATTTAAGTTACATCGGTTGGAGGGACAAAGAAAACACAAATATTTAAGTTAGATTGGTTGGAGGGAAGAATGAAGAATGGAGCAAGCACAAACATAACAAAATGAGTTTGGGTGAAATGTTAGTTGCGACACAAGGTGCAGAGTAAGCTATGTGGAGGTGGATGTGGGGCGGAAGCAATGCAAAGATAGTTGTGTAGAGGAAGTGTGTCCGGAGGAAGCATGTGGGAAGATGAAAATGCAGAGGAAGTGTGTCCGGAGGAAGCATGTGGGAAGATGAAAATGCAGACACTTAATCAATTAATTAACGATATTAATTAACAATATCAACGGAGATAGAGACTATATTGCATTGCAACTATTAATCTTGTTTTAAAACATTTGTAAACCATATTTTTTCTTATATGTTTTTTTAAAAATATTTTAGGTGGTGGTTATTTTCATAACCATAGGCTTTATATTTTTAAATTGGTTTGTTTGTTTGTTTGCTTTTTTTGTTTTGTTTTGTTTTGTATTTTTTTTTATAGATTTTTTATATATATTTTTATCTTTGTTGCAGGGGCAAGAAGTCAATGATGGAGTGCCATGTGTCATTGGCTAATTGTCCAGTCAGTTGCCACGTATGCCTTATGGGTCCCATTTTCCTGCTTAACTTGTGAACCTTTGACCGCAATAAGTTGGTCATATGGACTTGGATTTGAGTGTCGTTTGTGCCACTGGAATCATAATGATGAACACTACAAATTGGCAATGTTTCCATCGAATTTTTAGCACTTTGATTTTTCAGGTTTCCTAGAGCCACCTAGAACATTAAAGAATAACTTTTGTAGTATGTGAAATGTATTTACTTGTTTGTAATATCCCATATCGAAGAATATCACTTTCTTGTGTTGATTAGAAGCAACACTTTGATTTTTCAGGTTTCTTAGAGCCACCTAGAACATTAAAGAATAACTTTTGTAGTATGTGAAATGTATTTACTTGTTTGTAATATCCCATATCAAAGAATATCACTTTCTTGTGTTGATCACAAGCATATGTTCACCTGGTATAACATCTCCTTAATACATGTTAGCCTCTATATGAAAATTCAAAGGAAAACACATATGGTAGACATTGATGGCCAATTTGGAATTCCTTACACTATTAAGATTATCTATTGTGTAATATAATGAGGTAGATCTAATTCAACCCACTATGAAATCGCCAAGGGACATAAGAAAAGTAGGTTATTAATACTACAAGAAATGTTAAAATTAGCAACCTCTACTCCCTTTTCTTCATTTGTTCCAATATTATTGTATTAATTTTTTTATTTTTTTTTCTCCTGATTTTACGAGCAATCAATGAATAATTTAGGACATGTCCATGGCTTTCACTGCTACATAAATACATGTTCTTCAACTGTATTAATTTATGACAATTGATTTCTCTTTCTTTTATAAAAAATAATCAATATTGATTTTGAGATGGCTTGAATAAATTTTCTTTTTGACCTGTGGGGGATTAAAATTTTGTCTTAGTAACAATAAATCTATTAATATCATTGCAACTCCAAGGAATTTGGCATTCAAGTTACCAAGTTCTCAAATTGAGTACGAGATTAACAATTGAAGCAAAGATAGAAACACTTCGAATGTTTGTCAAAATCAAGCCAAGATTGCCATAACAAGATTTACATTTGAAAGCAAGAGAAGTCCTTAATCTTGGGAAACAAATTACAAACTAAAGCTTCCCAACCAAAAATATGTTTGACAACAAATTCCTTAGCCTTTCGTTTTGCATCCTTGTCTTGTACCAATCATAATTTATGCATACAAAATTAAATATTTCAATCCCTAGCACCAACCTTACTTTTATGCTAAATTTGAAGAGAGGAAATAAGAAGGTGAGAATGATGTTTTCATAGTTGAAGACATTTGTACCTCCTATGTAGGTGTTTAAGTGCTAGAACGAAGGGATGATTGAGTCTTACATTTACATCCACTTTCACACTTGGTAACATGCTACTTTAATTATGCAATTATGTATGTACAAATCTAAGTACTATAATGTGTTGGGATGGTTGAATATGACACCCACAACTTGTAACACATTAAGAAAATGGTTCATAAACTATTGTGGGTATTCCATTGAATAGTTTTCTACGACAAATCTAATAAAAATATATTGAAATCCATACTATGAAGGTTAATTTCCTTAGATTCCAAATTTACTATTTTTTTTTCTTATTCATGTAATAGATAAAATATGAAAATTAGAGTAAAAAAATGTAATCACAAATCAATCACAATGAAAACATGATATGCTCTTGGATACTCTTATGAGAGAAAACCTAGCAGGAAGGTGAGACTATTTTGCTCTCTCTTTTTTTTGAATGAAATTAATTCAAGTACAAATGAGAAGACATTCTTTATGGAGTTACTTTAGGCTTGTGGTTTGATATGTTGCTATAGACATTAAACCTCCTCTGTTATGCTCTCACAATCTGACTCTTAAGTTGTTTTTATCTACTATCGAACAAGATACAATCAAAATGAACAGAACACCTTTTTCTTCTAGTGGCTTAGTTATAACATTGCCCGATAACAAACAATGGGTCAAGTTTAAGTCCTTCAACTATCAACTAGAGTTAAATTTTTTCCCCTTCAAGGGGCTTGCCCATAATGCTCACGTGGATAACCCCATTTCAATAAGTAATGAGGGTTAATGTGGTGTCCTATCGAATTATGGTGGTCAATTATGATAGATCAACTTACAGAAAGCATAACTTTTATATATGAACTCTAATTGATGTCTTTCTTGCAATGTTGGAAAGCTTTTATTCAAGTGTAGAATAACATCATTAGGTGCTATTCTTATGCAAGGATGTTTTACCCCTAAAAAGCATCATTTAAGGCCTCAAACTGGTTAGGTAAACTTTGACACAATTTTAAAAACCAAGTTCCACCATAAAATTACTCTTGTAAAATTATTTCTCTAACTTTTCTATTAAAAATATCAAAATAAATGAAAAATTATATAATAATACAATATAAATTAACAACACATGTATCAAAACCTCCTCCACAACATCCTCTTACCATTCATCCATATCACTTTACCTTATAAATATTTCTTTTAATAAATTATTAAAAAATATAATCAATTGATCCTCTCTTTATTCTTGAATCTCTTTATTTTTGAATCGTAAAAAAGATTCTCATATCTTCCCACAACATAACCATCTCAATTCATTTCATCCCTTCTATCCTCCTTCGAGGATATGCTAGTTATTTATAAACATAAATATATTATTTTTTCCCTAGGATGGGCTCTACTTGCAAAATCCAGTGTACAAGGGAAGACCAAAGGGTGCCGAAATATGAAAAAAATTGTGCAATTCTTTATAATTAGATAGACGCGTATTCTCCCTTGAGAGCTTGACTGGAATGAAGAAGAATTATATATATACACTGGATATCTCACCATCAGTGAAGAGCCCAGGATAATTAGAATTGCATACGATGGACAACAGAGGAGACATGAACGCAGTTAGCACAACCTCTTCCTCCATTTCTAATCGTACAGTATGCAGAAACTGGTTGGAGGGTAACTGCCCACGTATTGACGATACCTGTGCGACCGGCATTCATCAATACGACCTCTCCCGAATGCCTGTGTGCCCTTCCAGTGAAAGGAACGAAATATGCAAGAACGAGCAATGCATATATAGACACCAATCCCCTCTGGAATGCTATATGTGAGTAAATAATGTGTATTACATTGCATTTTGTAATCAGTTATTTTTATCTTGATTGTAGATTCAGAAATATTTCGAAACATAAATAAAAATATAATAATTTTATTATTATAAAATAGTTTTAATGGATAGTATTTTTTTTTGTTATTTTTGGTTTTTTGTTACGAGGTGGGTTGATTTTCCTTGAATTCATCAAAATCAAATTTGGATTGATTCTCTGTATATCTATCAAAATCAGATTTCCTGTAATATATTGTAAAGTCTGCTGATATCATAAAATCTCTGAATGCTAAACTACGAGAAAGAAAAAGAAAAAGAAAAAGAAAAAGAAAAAGAGAAAGAGAAAAACCATGATCATAAACTACCAATATTGTTGGTTTGGGTTGAATTGAATTGGATTGATGTTGGTTTGGGTTGAATTGAATTGGATTGAATGGCATGTGTAGGTACTATATGGGCTTTTGTCCCAACGGTCCCCTGTGTTTCTTCACCCACGTTAAGAGAAAGGGTCCTCCGCCACCTGTGACCGAGATGGTTGATGAGCTACAACAGAATGAACATGAACTACCTCCACAACAATATCCACCAGTCGAGGATGATGGCTCTCCTTGAGGGTATTTACATTTCTAGAAAGTTACACTGATTAGAGAATTGGCAGAACTTCATGTTTGTGTATAACAGGGATGGGCAAAGATGAGTCCAGAAAAAGGAAGCCTGATTGAGGATTTTCAGTGGATAAAACAAGTGATTAAGAGTTAATTAATTAATATTTTGTTAAAATATTATAAAACGAGTTTTGTTTTTAATAATATTTAATGAAGTGTAAACTAATTTAAATTTAGTTTGGTTTAATTGGTTCGTTCTAGATGAGAATTTGTTAAGTAAGGATTTTTATTAATTTTATCATTAAACCTTATTGCTTTGATGGATAGTACCTACTGTTTTAAATTTGAATATATATACCTTATGGTTTTTGAGATTGACTAATAAAACGTAGCATTTTAACAAAGAGATATTACTGTTTTTTTTTTAAGTTATCATAAATAAAATTAAAGAAGTTTTTAAGTATATAAAATAAAATATTAATGAATTTAAGGAACTTAGGATTTAATAAAATCAATTATGGAGGAGTAATTATCATTTTTGTGAGAATAAAATATTAAAGGAATGTTAAGAACTAGGATTAATATCAATTATGGAGGAGTAATTATCATTATTAGAGATATGATTAATTGGCGATTTATATTTTTTTTTGTACAAGTCTATTTAAATTTGGAAATTTAAAAGTTTCTATTTTTTTAAAATTTGATCTATAGAAAGAATTATACATTTCCATTTTGATTCACATAAAAAATGTTTTATTTATAAAAGATTTCTGGATTGTCAATTACTTGCATAGTTGATATTGAAATATTTTACTTAAGATGAACATTAATCCACATCACCCACATTAAAATGTTTTTCTTTTAATAACATATTTTTAAATACACAACTCCCCTCATAAGATCTCTTTCTCTCTCTCTCTATATATATATTAATTCTATAAAAATGTACAACATATAATCGAGAGACCTCACCTCCTACTCTCTTGGCTTCACTCCAACCGGATTTGTTAGCTAGGAGGGTTGGGGCCCCTAGAGGGCCGAGGCCTTCATGAACATGAAAATCAATATGAGTAAGTTGCGCTTCAATCTTGTCCAACTGCTCATGGGTGCGACACTCACTTTGACACACATAAATTAGTCTATCCACAATGTCCCCCTGGTTGAATTGGATGTCGTTGATGTACGCGATAGTCTCATTCCTATCCTCATACCTTTGTTAGAGGATGACCTCAAGGCTAGCCAAAATGTCTCACAGTTGTTCTGCAATGGAGGTCAACAATGATGACAGTTCCACTCAACCTAGAGGCTCGGCATGAACATGAGCCAGTTGTCCCTCCATGCCCACGCTCCCCACTGCGTCATCGTCCATCTACTTCGTTTGGTCGATCCTCTCTTGTAGCTAGCCCTTCGGTCCTGATCCTTGTTGATCACACCCTTGTTGGTGTAGAATACCCACCAAACTGTGAAGAAACCATGTCTTAAGAGAGGAAAAAGTACCCAAACCACTCCCACACTTTCGGCTATTCAATTCACTTGAGAGAGCACACTCACCTAGTAAACGCCATGACCACATGCACTATCCATTGAATGCTTAATATGTGAGAATTGCATTTAGGTGGGGAAGGTAAACTCTCTCCATCGCTCAAACCTCTATTTATATAGATACATGATTTTAATATTTTCCAATTATACTTATATTTTAATATTTGCTATACTTATTAAGTGAGTTTGAGAAGTTCGAATTTATAAAACATTGATATTATTAAATTTAATTAATGTTGAAATTTTGGTAAACAATTTTTATGGGTAATGAAAAGATGTTAAAATTATACCTATATTTTAATGTTTGCTATACTTATTCAACGGAGAAGTTCGAATTTATATAATTGTGATATTATTAAATTAAATTAATTTGAAATTTTGTAAACAATTTTTTTTGAAATGAAAAGAATGTTAATTAAATATGGAATTCATCATATATATATATATATATATTGATTTTTTAATCTAAATAACCTATAATTTAGGGATCTCTATGCGATAATAGGAAAAAAATCTAGGGCACGTGCGTCTACAGTCTGGCTCGCTGATATCAGGTGCACACATTCCTTATATTTTTCTAATACATATATGCTCATATATTTTCAAGTATGAATAATTCACCACAATTACCAAAGGTAGACCTAGCACAGTTACTCTATAGAGCCTCTATGAGTATATAGAGTCTTTAGAGAAACATAGAGAAGAAAGAGAAGTCAAGTTATAAACAGAGTTAGAAGCCATGCTGGAAAATAAATTCACATCTCTTGAAGACAAGATCAAAGAACAAATAGAAAATAAAATAGAACTATTGGAGAATAAGATGGAGGCAATGGAGACAAGGTTGCAGGCTATAGAAAAACAAAACCAAGATATGAACCAACCATCTCAGCAACTAGATGTTGATACTTTAGAGAGTCTTAAAATGAAAGACATGATTAAAGAGCTAGAAGAAAAAGTTAATAGCCACCTCATCATAAATAGTGTGGTAGGTAAATTAGATATCAAACCAATTAAATATGAAATAAAAAAATTGATATAATTAGACCATGAGTGTAACAAAAGGGCCTTGAACCTTATAATCGTTGGTTTGAAAGATGAGGTAGACGATGATACTTTAACCATAGCCATGATAGAATTACATAACAGATTACAAATTAAAACAACGTGTTTCACAGAAGCAACAAGGTTGGGGAAACTAATTGAGAATAAAGGAAGGCTGATCCGAATAAAGGTGAGCTCTACTGACCATAAGTATGACATACTTAGTAAAACCTCAAGTCTAAAAGGAATAGGAATATTTATAAATGAAGATATCATTCTAGAAGATCAAGCAAAATTGAGAAAGGAGGTTCAAAAGGTAAAAGGAATCTAGAAAGGAAGGAAAATGGGCAATAATCATAAATAGAAAAGCTGTAATTCGAGATATAAACCAAAAAGATAATAATAAATAACAATTCAACATGCTCCAGATTCTTTCTTGGAACTGTCGGGGCTTTCCATGGAACAAAGGCCCCAACCTAAGTTGGATCTCGAATGATGTTGATATTATTTTTCTTGTTGAAACTTGGGAGCACGAAGAATCTAATGTCCCTAACATAGATGGCTTTACATTATGGTCTACCTGGAATAAGTGATCCTCTCGTAGAGGCATTGTGGGTATAACTTGTTATATTAAGAAGAACATCTCTCCCCATGCTAGGATTTATAAAAATGACCCTTACAACCAATATAGTTGGATAGAAATTACTGACATTTATGATAAAAAGACCTACATAACAATATGTTATTCCCCCCATCAATTCTAACTTTTATAAGAAAAAGAATCTAGATAAAAATAGTCCTTACAATAGAGAATGATATTTCTAGCCTAAGGAATGAAGGAAATATCCTTTTAATGGGTGACTTAAATGTTCGAACTTCAAGCAACCAAGCTATTCTTTTAAGAAATCATTCCAACCCTAATCCTCTTTGGTTAGACGAAGACCTTCCTCTGGCTAGCCGGTACAAAAGGAGCTCTGAAGACCTCAGGGAGAATTTGTTTGTGTTAGATCTAGTCAAGCTTTGTAGTGCTCAGGATCTCATAATTTTCAACGGTTTAAAGAAGTGGCCTAATTATAGCCAGACGACATGCATCCATGGGCTTGGTAGCAATGTGGTAGACTATGTTATCTCCGATCTCCCTCTATACAACGAAATAAAAAATGTTGACATCTTAAATGACGACGAGCATGACTCTGATCATAGGCCTTTACTTATAACTCTTAATTTTTTCATGCATAGAGATCCCATAGAAGATAATCCTTAAAACCAAAAGAAGTTAATCTCTGATAGAAATAAAAAAGATCTCTTTCTAAATGAATTAAAAACTAATTTTCTTCCTTTATCTAGTATAGACAACATAGAAGGTCTCTATCATAATTTTACTACAACCCTCTCATATTCTATTGAGAAGTTCTCAATTGAAATTTCAAGTAATAAAAGAAATAGCAAAACCAACCCATGGTATGACAAAGATTGTAAAATTGTGAGGAGAGCAATTAAGGAAGTTGTTGATGAATCTCTTAAAATTGGCAAGATAAAAATATACAAAGCCCCAACTAAAAGGAAAAAAAGGCAGTATATTTGTAAAATACAAGAGAATCTCTTACACCTCTCTAAGGTAGCTCCTAAGAAATTCTAGAGGCAGATTCTAACGAGGAAAACTAAAGATAATAATAAAATTGCTTTACATGACCGGAATTCCTATCTTAAAAAGCTTTATGAATCTCCAAATGTCATGGATAACTTTGAAACCCTGCTCACAACGAAAGAAGTTTTCTCATTAGAAGACATTGATTTTGGGGTTAATCGCTTGACTAATGTGAAAGATAAGGACATTGAAGGTTACCAAGCGGAAATCTTAAAAATTGGAGGTCCTCTCCTCATCCCCCACATTCATAAGCTTTTCAATCAAGCGGTCAAGCAAGGGTTCCCTAAACTATGGACTCAAAGCCTCATTATCCCTATTTTTAAAAGTGGGGATACAATTAACCCCTCTAATTATTGGACAATTATGATCAACCCTCTCCTAGCCAAGTTATATGGTATTATTTTGGAAAGGAAGTTGAGCATATGGCTT
>APFE030425512.1:15294-29861 GCA_000404065.3 Pinus taeda
TTTGTCATATAATTTTAAAGAGAAAATATAAATTGAAAAGAAGAAGAGGTTTATATACTACGAGGACCTCATTGATCCCAAGTTAGAAGACACAACTCTTTGTATTCTATCATTGTTGTTATCTCAAAAGGAAAATAAATATCGGAAAGATATGAATTATGTCAAACATGTTAACAGACAAGGAAAAACACCTTCATAAAAAAGATGATGTAAAATGTTTGAAATGATTAAATTAGATGATGAAAGCATTTTATTTGGAATTTCCAACCTACATAGACATCAATGTTTTGTAACATTTATAATAACACTAATAATCGTAACTTATTCACTCAAATAATCAAAGATTTCTCGAAAATATTAATTCCAAATAATTTGTTTATAAAATAATTTAAATACCAAAGCAATTAGTTTTACTTTATAAGTCTCAGATATTAAATTTGGTATTTTCTAGAAATAGCCATTATTAATATATTATACCTATCAATTTCTCATGAAGGGGCAAGAATAATGCCATAATCATCTCATCACCTGTAGGACCTGTCAGGACATTAAAAGTATGGAGGATTAGACTAACATGCTTAGTGTGTTTCATTTTTTCAATGTAGAAAGAGTTTGAAATGGTCTTCAAATCACATAAATAGAAAATTTGGAGTATGCAAGATAGTGGAACATTGAATGTCATATGTCAAAGTTTCAACTTTTGGTGATTGGGAGAATGCGCTAAAGTTTGTCACGTGGAAACCCCTTGATGTTAACAAAAATTGTAGTGTTCATCACTTAATGGGAAATTTAGGGGGCATCAAGTGATGACGTTGGTGATGGGGAGATTGATATGAACAATTATCCAGCCAATGGTCATCATGACTCTTTGATACTAACATATCTAACACTGTTTGTTAGTTAATGGTGACAAATGGTTAGGTTTGTTAAATGATAGATATTGAGCCATCATTGTGTCACATATTGGGGCATTGAGAGATTTGTATCCTCTTATAAATACTTTGCTCCCCATATTTACAACTTTGATGAGGGCCCTAACATGAGAGATGTGGATGTGGTGAACAACATGATGTTGATATGGTGTAGAAGTGAAGATGACATGATAGCCATGTGATATGATGTATATATGACATGGCACTAACATTGGGATGTTGTGGAACTGACATGGTGCTAATGTGCCTTGATGGCATGGAAGTAGAGTGTGCATTGTCTTGAGGTGCTTGCCAGGTGGAAACCATGGAAGTAGTGATATGGCTATTAGGCCACTTTCCCATGGGTATATTAGATATTAGGCCATCAACCCGTTGGTAGATTGTGATTCAGGTGGTCGACATATCATCTGTTGACCATCAATTATTTCATATAGCCACTTTGGGTATGCCTGGGAAGGGACCAATGAGCCAATACATTGATGACAATTGATGGAATTGGGGATGATCATATGATGGGTGCTGTCAGGTTGGGAAAAATATGAGGACAAAATAATCATGAAACGTTATTACCCATGACTAATAATTGATTTGTTGAGTTGTATATGCTTTCCATGTGGTTCAACTAGATGTGGCTACATGGAAGTATGAAGGTTAAGGTAGCCTTAAGGGAAACATTTTAAGGGGGGATAAATCTTTATCCAAAACTTTGTTTTGGATGAGTGGAAAGCTCTTGATGAGAAGATGATGGTGATGAAAAAATTGAGAATTGAGGTGGTTGAAACAAGAGGAAATATGATTAAACCCATATTTATAATTAATTCCAAAGGTTGGGTCTAGATCAAGCCTGCAAAAATAATTAGAAATTAGGGGGATGTGTACCTTACAAAGATGGTTAAAGGAAGAGGTATTTTGATAACCCCACTTCCTTAAGGGGTTGGTTGTCTTACAACATTAGATATGGAAACCAAAGCATGTGGATGTCTAACATGTAAATAAGGAAACTAATTTTATGTTGCTTTAAGCAAGTGTTCATTCTTATCTTATGATAGTGGCAATTCTATGCTTTGGATAAGCTTTTATAGTTACTTTGACCTATGTTAAAGAATCTTGGCACTCAAGAGGATGTGTGCCCTGTGTCATCAATATTTCACATTCCTACATGGCTTCAAAAGCATGGTATTTCAACATCTTAGTGCCCCTTGTGGCTTTCTTTGAGTTTGGATTCTCTTTTCCTTTTTGGGTTAGAGTAAAGGTGTACTAATATAGTGATGCATACATATTATCTATGTAAATTTTAATAATGGGTTTTGGGTATCTGGGTATTCAAAGTTTTAATGATTTATAAGGATATGAATTTCATCCCAATTAGAGCTCTTGATACAAAGTTATTCCTAATTGAAAATATTCCTTCTAAGTGTCATCTTAGCTTCTATGCCAACATTGATAACTCAATAGCCAATACGCTAAATTGTCACCATCATTAGATGGGAAAGGTTTCTCCCTTAGCTACCATCATTTTGAGGTCTATTAGTATTAATAAGAAAACACTAATATATATGTCTCATTCCCCTGACACCTAAACTCTTAAAGCTTGATAACCACTAACATTTGTTGCCCCATGGACACCTCCTTAGCATGGCTAAATTCACATCACCATTTCCACACTAGGTTACCATGTCATATTCCATGATGGCATGCTATGTCACCAAGACTTACTTGGTGCCACATCATCATGAGATAACAACTCGACATGGGCATGTCACATCGCATGCCATGCTAGGTCACTAAGCTTTCCCCTCAATTCGATAATCAATATTCTATTGAAAGAGTCATGCTTCCCATTAGCTGGCGAGCTTGTCATCTTCTATCTGCAATAAGATATTTTCAATGAGGGTGATGGACATGCTCTTGAAATCTAACTACTGATAGCCTAATATTTCAATATCCATCTATCAATTGATAGTGAGTCCCTTCTATTTAATAATTCTCCCATCTACCATGTCACTGTCCCATCGGGAGGATTAACATGCATAGGAAATTCTATTCATATTCCTTGAGATTTATGTATAGATATAATTGGAACAAATCTAGAACTGTTTGGATCCCATGGAGCGCTAACATACTTTCTCAACATGACAACCACAAATTTTGGAAGTTGAAGAGGTGTATGGTTTTCTTTGTAGAATATGGTGATTTTTCAACTAAGTGGTTCATTAGAAATGCCTGTTGTAGACCATAAGTTAGATGTTAACATCACTTTTACGCCATGGAACAATAAGTCTTGTGGATTTAATTATTCATCTTCAATTGTAGGGGCAACTCGAATATTTCATTATTGAGCATTTGAATATGCTATTGGAATGTTTAAGAACTTGAACATTGGTTGATTATGTGAAAGTGATGTTTTTTTTGCTACAGAGAAATTTGGGGATGTAATTTCCCCTTTGGTTTAGTGATTCCTATAAAATTGAGGATTGAGGCTTTAGCCCCAGTCCTTGGTCATATGGATGATAAGAGGATTATGACTGACGGCTTAGTCAGAAGTGGGATTAACTCGAGAGGGTGGACATCAAAGCATATGATTATTGGGTATTAGGTGTCAATATTGTACCCACTAACAATATCGGCAAAATCCTAATATAAACAAAACTCGAAACCTTGTTAGTTAACAAAGATGGAGGGTGGAGGATGTCAAATGATAGGATCATGTCATTGGGAGATTGGAGACTGACTATAAAGAAATAATGATATGCATGATGCCATTCAACCTTTACATTGATGAAACTTGAAAATTCAGTACATGAGAAGAGGGTGATGGTAATTGATGGATGATCAAGTATTGGATATCGATCCATGAGGGTGTTGGGTATTATGCCATTAGAATATTTAGAAACTCTTATCAAGACCTTCCTCCATATGCTATTGACCCCAATAAGGACCCCAACATGGCGCTAATGTGGAATTGACGTGGATTGACGAGGCATGCTGACATGCACTGACATGACATGTCTACATGGCAAATAATGTCGTAGTGAGGTGGTAAGGAGCATGGCCCTTAATGACATGGAAAATTGGCATGGAGATGACGTTGGATTGGAATGGAGTTGGAATGGAACTAACATGGTGTTGATATGGTGCCAATGTGGTATGAGGACATGGCATGATGTGGATCAGAACATTGAGGTATTTTGGGGAGTTGATAGACAATTTACGTAGCTGAGAACAATTAGTTTGGTTAGGGGTCCGAAAAATGATATGCTAATTTGGTCAAGTTTTCCACATGGACCACCAAGGTGGGGCCACATGGAAGTATGGAGACCGAGGTCTCCTAAAACAGAAAAACTTTAAAGGGGCATAACTTATCTAAAACTTTGATTTGGATGAGGTTTATATCATTGAGAACTCAATGAGCATAAGGAGACAAAAATATCATAAATGTGATTTGAGGTAGTTGTAGAAATATTCCCCATATTAATAGCTAAACTTGAAGTTCATGTAGAGATAAACCCTTACATTTCCAATCAAAATATAAATCAAGAAATTGTTAAAAATTCAATTATTTTTTTTGAAAACTTTGACTTTTATATTTCCAACCTCATATAACTGAAAATAAGTTTGTTATAAAAGTATTTAACATGATTGATTATGTTTGACTATGGTTGATATTTTACAAATAAAAATTGATTATGTATAATAATGTTTGTTAATGGTCAGCCTTATTTTACTATGGTGGATGTCTAAAATGTAACTAAGGAAACTAATTTTATGTTGCTTAAAGCAAGTGTTCATTCTTATCTTATGATAGTGGCATTGTTATGATTTGCATAAGCTTTTATAGTTACTTTGACCTATGTTGAAGAAACTTGGCACTCAAGAGCATGTGTTCCTTGTGTTATAAATATTTCACATTCTTACATGGCTTCAAAAGCATGGTATTTCAACATCTTAGTGCCCCTTGTGACTTTCTTGAGTTTGGATTCTCTTTTCCTTTTTGGGTTAGAGTAAAGGTGTACTTATCTAGTGATGCATACATATTATCTATGTAAATTTTAATAATGGGTTTTGTGTATCTGGGTATTTAATATTTCAATGATTTATAAGGATATGAATTTCATCCCAATTAGATCTCTCGATACAAAGTTATTCCTATTTGAAAATATTCCTTCTAAGTGTTATGCTAGCTTCTGTGCCAACATTGATAACTCAATAACCAATATGATAACTTGTCACCATCATTAGATGGGAAACGTTTCTCCTTAGTTTCCATCATTTCAAGGTCTATTAGTATTATTAGGAAAACACTAATATATATGTCTCATTCCCCTAACACCTCGATAACCACTAACATTTGTTGCCCCCTAGACACCTCCTTGGCATGGCTAAATTCACATCACCATTTCCACACTAGGTTACCATGATATATTCCATGATTGCATGCCATGTCACCAAGACTTACTTGGTGCCACATCATCATTAGATAACAACTCAAGATGGGCATGTCACATCCCATGCCATACTAGGTCACTAAGCTTTCTCCTCGATCTAATAATCAATATTCTATTGAAAGAGTCATGCTTCCCATTAGATGGAAAGCTTGTCATCTTCTATATGCAACAAGATATTTTCAATGAGGGTGATGGACATGCTCTTGAAATCTAACAACTGATAGCCTAATATTTCAAAATCCATCTATCAATTGATAATGAGTCCCTTCTATTTAATAATTCTCCCATCTACCATGTCACTATCCCATCAAGAGGATTAACATGCATAGGAAACTCTATTCACATTCCTTGAGATTTATGTATAGATATAAATGGAACAAATGTGGAATTGTTTGGATCCCATGAGGGATAATGTACTTTCCCAACATGAAAACCAAAAATTTTGGAAATTGAAGAGCTGTATGGTTTTCTTTGTAGAATATGGTAATATTTCAACTAAGTGGTTCAATAGAAATGCCTATTGTAGACCATAAGTTATATGTTCACATCAATTTTATGCCATGGAACAGTAAGTCTTGTGGATTTAACTATTCATCTTCAATTGTAGGGTTAACCTAAATATTTCATTATTGAGAATTTGAATATGCTATTGGAATGTTTAAGAACTTGAACATTGGTTGATTATGTGAGAATGTGATGTTTTTCTTGCTACAAAGAAATTTGGGGATGTAATTTCCTGTTTGGCTTAGTGATTCCTAGAAAATTTGAGGATTGAGGCTTTAGCCCCAGTCCTTGGTGATATGGTTGATAAGAGGGTTATGACTGATGGCCTAGTCAAAAGTGGGATTAACTCAGGAGGGTGGACATCAAAGCATATGATTATTGGGTATTAGGTGTCAATATTGTACCCACTAACAATATCGTCAAAATCCTAATACAAAAAAACTTGAAACCTTGTTAGTTAACAAAGATAGAGGGTGGAGGACGTCAAATGATAGGATCATGTCATTGGGATATTAGAGGTCGACTATCAAGAAAAAATGATAGGCATGATGCCATTCAACCTTTACATTGATGAAACTTGAAACTTCAATAGATGACAAGAGGGTGATGGTAGTTGATGGGTGATCAACTATTGGATATCAATCCATTAGGGTGTTGGGTATTATGCCATTAGAAGATTTAGAACCTCTTATCAAGAACTTCCTCCATATACTATTGACCCCAACATGGAGCTAATGTGGCATTGACATGGATTGATGAGGAATGTTGACATGGAGTGACATGGTATGTCTACATGGCAGATAATGTCATAGTGAGGTGGTAAGGAGCATGGCCCTTAATGACATGGAAAATTGGCATGGATATAATGTTACATTGGAATGGAGTTGGCATGGCACTAACATGGTGTTGATATGGTGCCAATGTGGTATAAGGACATGGCATGATGTGGATCAGAGTGTGTAAGAAATAAAAGATAGGTGGTACCCAATGGTCATAGATGACATGGAGCCAAAGAGGTAGATTGGTGGCATTCTAGACTATGGTGGCATGCGTATAGACATATTAGGTGTCTAATGTTAGCCCATTTATCAATCGGGCATCGTCAAACTATCAGTTGTTATCTATCAATGATTCACATGTATCACAACATTAAGGTATTTTGGGGAGCTGATAGACAATTGACGTAGCTGAGAACAATTAGTTTGGCTAGGGGTTTGAAAACTGATATGCTACTTTGGTCAGGTTTTCCACATGGACCACCAATGTGGGGCCACATGGAAGTATGGAGACCCAGGGGTCCTAAAATAGGAAAAATTTAAAGGGGCATAACTTATATAAAAATTTGATTTGGATGAGGTTTATATCATTGAAAACTCAATGAGCATAAGGAGACAAAAATATCATAAATGTGATTTGAGGTAGTTGTAGAAATATTCCCCATATTCATAGCTAAACTTGAAGTTCATATAGAGATAAACCCCACAACCTTAATCATACATTAGGGTGCTAGGTACCTTACATTTCCAATCAAAATATAAATCAACAAATTGTTAAAAATTCAATTAATTTTTTTGAAAACTTTGACTTTTATATTTCCAACGTCATATAACTAAAAAGAAGTTTGTTATAAAAGTATTTAACATGATTGATTATGCTTGACTATGGTTAATAATGTACAAATAAAAATTGATTATGTATAATAATGTTTGATAATGGTCAACCTTATTTTACTATGGTGGACATTTATTAACCATGGAAGATTATGGTTTGGCCATGTTTGACAAAGGTTTTCCACAATAAACAATGTTTGGCTATAATTCATGCATCATACCTCAAGGGTTAAGTTGGATCGTGATGCACCCCAATATTGTGTCACTTTACAACAATCATCTTCATTTCCTTATGTCAAATACTACATTCCCCATGTTCACTATGACTCACCTCGGTTGACCATGATTATCGGTGGTTGACTACGATTGATAATGTTGATTATGTTTAAATATAGTTGGGTGATGTGTCGTTGCAATGTTCATTTCAATTGACCTATGTCAAATTTCTACATTCTTGATATTAATGTTGGTAAATTATATGTATTTCTATGTTAATGGCTTTGTTGCACTATGATATTCATCAAGGGTTATGTCAAAATTGTGATGTTCCTTAATGGATATGTTATGTCATGTCATTCATGTAGGTGGAGTCATGTAATCGACCATGTTCTCGAGGGGTTATGTTGTGTTTCAACTTTTATGAAAGGGTATGTTGGAATGAAATGTTCCTCAATGGTTATGTAGAGTTGTGAATTTCATATTGGTTTATTGATGTTGAATTGCCATGTTCCTAAATGGTTATGATGAAGCTTAATGTTCCTCAAAGAGTGATTAAGTGAGTAAGAATATTCATTAAAGCATATATGGAATAACATAAATGAAGAAAGAAAATAGTAATGATGAAAAGTTACATAAGAACTCAACTTGTTTCTTGCATATCATATGAGGATTATCTTCCATTCTTCTATAATTTTCGAAGCCAAATGATGGCTAGATGTGGAGATCGTTTAAAGAGGGAACTTTAGATATTGTGTGAAGTTTATAATTTGTTTTTCAATTGTACCAATGTCAATTGTATATTTTGGAAATAGTCGTACTCAAGTGGGATTTGAGTACGACTACCCCTTTGTATAAGTGGAATTACAAAAAAAGTAGGGTTTTTTGGATCCCACAAAGGGCCAAATTATTTTATGGAATTGACCATGGACAACCATAGTAAACCATGGTTTAATTGTTGGCAATCATTGCCAACCAATTGCCAACCATTGTGAATCATAGACAATTATGGTTAATCATGGTCAATTGTATCCAACCATTGTGAATCATAGGCAATTATGGTTAATCATGGTCAACTGTATCCAACCATTGTGAATCACATGAAATTATGTTTAATCATGGTCAATTGTATCCAACCATTGTCAACCATGGTTAAAAATGGCCAACCATAGTCATTGATGTTCACATGTTTTCAATCATAACCAAAATGATTAAATTTGGTTAATCATCCATGGTTAACCATAGTTAGACATTTTCAATCATAATAAACCCTAAGCCATCAAAGTCAACCAAATTCAATGTGACATAACCCTTTATTAAAATCATGATGCTACATGGCATTCAGGAACATAGAAATTTAACAAAGTTACCCAAGATGAATGTTTTAGTGTGATATAATTAGTGAGTATGTCAACCATGTTTAGCTATAGTCAACATGGTCAACCATAGCCGACCATACTTAATCATAGCGAAATATGGTTTACCATTGTTAAGAATGTCCAACCATGTCCAACGATGAAATACCATGACCAACCATAGAAAACCATGTTTAAACATTATTAATCATAATCAAACATGGTAAAACATATTCAACTATCTGTAATGATAGTTAGATGGAAAAGGAGAAAAATAGTGTTGATCAACTGATAGATCCATTTAGTGATCACTAGGCAGAGATCCCTGAGATCGAAATACAATGAAAGTCCATCGAAGAACAGGTAATCAATTAATTGTAATCAACTAACAGACTTGTTGAGCCTATTAGTATCAATGATTCATGAAAGGCGTGTGTTATTTGATGTCTATGAACACCAGACACTCAAAATATGACAACTTGACACCCCACCTACTAGGCTTAAGCACCTTGTGACTAGTTCTTGGTGATGGCCCCCTTATTAGCCCACATGATTCATTAGGGGAATTTTGAGGTCTAAAATGGGCATCCTAAGAAAAATGTACAACACAAATAAACTGTATAAGAACCAATAGGATTCAAGATGATGATGTCAACCATGGGGATGATTCACCATTGTTGGAGTAAAAAAGTAAAAGGATTAAAAAATAATAAAATAATAAAACTACTTTCTCAACTTATCTTCCTAAGGTTTTACTCAAATTTGGAGCGGGAGTACTCATTGGATGCAAAATTTAATTCGTCATCCAAAGAGTACCCATGTTGCCTACTTTCGATGGACCCTACTACACAAAAAATGAGAAATACATGAAAAAACGTTATTGCAATCACATTTTTCATGTAGCAGGGTCAATCGAAAGCATGCAACATGGGTACTCCTTGGACGAGGAATCAAATTATGCACCCAAAAAGTGTTTCTGCTCAAAATTTGAGTAAACCCATAGGGAGATAAGTTGAAAATATGAGTTGAAAAAATAATTTTTTCTTTTTTCCCTCTAAAATTTGATGATGTAACGTAATACTATTTTATTATTTCCACTATTTATTTTATAATTTCGTGAGGAGGCCCATTTTATACCTCAAAACTCCCCTAATGAAGGGCTAGGGACAAAGCCTATGAACCTAAAATTTTTGAATTTCCACTATCCAAGTCATAACAACTAGTGGAATGTCAAGCCATTGGGTCATAAAACATTGGGCCATTAGACCAATGACTAATATAAAATTAGCCGATCAGGCCATGAGGCGATTGGTCCGCTGGGAGATCTGAAGATTTTCCCATATAACAAAGGCAAATCCAATTCCCTACATCTTGGATATCTAAATATTTCTACATGTAATCCACATGTGATTCTAATCACCTAGAGCCCACAAAAAATCACCTTTTTCAAGGTTCATTAAGGTCTCTAATGCAGCCTAATCTTGCATGTCAATTGGAAATTTTGTATCACATGTGACAAATCTCTTGGTTCTCCTCCCTATATGGACATATATTGTGAACCTTTCATTAATAAAGTGATATGAAAATCAAAAGCCTTGCTAGTAGTAAGACATGAGATGTTTTGCATTAGTCTATCTGTCCAAGGTAAGGTCATTTCAACTAGCTTCACTAAGACTAAACAAGCACATCTAGGAAGTGAACAATCACATGAATTATATTTTTTTTTTCCCAACTTGGGGTATAATTGGGAAATTAATAAGTATATAAATGAAGATTTGATCTTGAGTGAAGAATGTGCTTAAGAAAGATCAGGATAAGAATTGTAGAACATCATTGATTATAGAAGCTTAATCTATAGTCTATAAATTTCCTATTGATTGCCAAAATATTTCATCCTTTTCCTTTCAAAGTGTTTGATCAATGTTCATGATACTCTCAATATGTCTACCTTCATTGGGTATGCTGTAGCTTAATTTTGCATGCCTAAATTTCCAAAGAATTTCTAGAACAAGCTCTAGTAAGGATATAAAACAACATGGTCGTTCATTTCAAGTTTTTATTTTCTCCATGAGGACTAGTTTTTATGCCAACAGACATTAAGAAAGAAAGAATTCTGAAAGAACTAGAGATAGTCAGGACTAACACATGGGGTTACTTCAACAAAGAATGTGTTGCAAGTGGTATTTGTATACTTGGTTAAAAATCACTTAATTTCCCCTGAAGCTGGATGTGAAGATGGGATAAACAATAGATTAGAGTTTAATACTCTTTGATTGTTTCTTGAAATTACCTTGTATTAGGGAGTGAACTGTCTGTATGCACTGGGAAAATATAAGCAAGTAATAGATCAAGTGAATGGTAAGAGTAGTATGGAGACTGTATTGCTAGCTCTGATTATGGCAAGGATTAAGGAACTAAAAAAAAGGTGTACTTCATGGTTACATTCCAACATGTGTTTAGAGAACTAAATGAGAAAGTTGAGTCGACAAGATTTCTACAAACAAAATTACTCCTTAAGAAGATCATATGACCCTAGTGTAGTTTCTAAAGAAGTAATCACACTAATTGAAGACTTACGGATGGGAAGAAAATTATGGTTCTAATGCTCATCAATTATGGTTCTGAAGGAAAATTTGTAGTTTTTGTTTATGGAAGATAGATACTGCTATATTTTTTTTGCTTTCTTGTAGTTGGTATTCTACCTATCTTATGAGTTTCAAAAGGGACACAAAATGAGATGTCTTTCATTGAAATCCAACTAATAATTCCAAAAAGGATATGTTCTTCCTTTTTGGGTAATTACATCTTCAAAGTATGAGGGCGCTCCATCCTTCCATGATATTACAGTGTAACTTACAAAAAGTATATACATCAACTATAAGGAGCACTCCCTTTGAAGAAGAATCTGATGCAAGAGGACAAAGTCAAAACATTCACGAGGAGAGGGAACAACTTTCATTTGGACAATGGTTGATTATGACCGTGTAGAATTTGAAGCATCATACGCACAGAAAATGCAAGGTTCTTCCCACATAAATTTTTGAGTGCATTTGTGAACAAATGAAAGTAAATTTTAAAAATCCGGGATTTGGGTTTTTGGGAGAAGGTTCCCAATCAATCTATATGTTAACATATTTTAAAAATTGTGGACGGTTTGACATAATTTTCAAGTTCTTCCCATGGCTGCTTTTTGTAAAATACCTTGCAAAGCTATTTTAAACGCACACATCAATGTCAAGACAATTGAAGCTACATTTGTTGGAAGGAGAAACACACAATTAATTGTTCCATCTTTCCATCTTTAACACATTATACAATTATAGAGCTTGAACAACTTAGTTCGATTTCTTTCTTGGACTTCCCTTTTGAAGACACTTCAGGCTTTGAAAATACATATGCTGCTATTCAGAAGGTCGAATGAGAACTACTTTGAACGTTTCTGCATATGAAAAACTTTGTCACATGGATCCTCTTTGTTTTGAAAAGAGAATAACCTCATGGAAGGATTCATCTCAAAAAGAAAGTGGCAATTACACAGAGCAAGGCAATCTGGAAGAAAGTGGAAATTACACAGAGCAAGGCAATTTGGAAGGTTTGATCATCTCAGACTCTCTGTAAATACAAGGTTTATGCCTTTTGCAAGAACTAGAATGATTGATGATTTACATTACCACATGCTCCAGATCAACAAAGTATCAACAGGTCAACCAAATCGAAGTTTAAATGGGAGAACTGTGAGGACGCTGAATTATGAAACCTTTCATTTCGTGATCTATGACCATGATTTATCTCGATGGTATCCCCCTCCTTACCAAAAACTACCACAAGAACTACCGGGAAGTGGTTTGTGGTTTCCTGAAACCACACATGGATTTTGTCGTTGCATATGTTTTTGACTTGATTTAAATCCCCTGAAATCTAATTCGATGGCATACTTTGTAAATATTTTATATAAAGAAGCGAAGTTTAGTTTTGTTAAAGGGATGATATAACATATTATATATTTTAACATATATATAATATTTTAAAATTATAATTTTATTGCAAAATATTTAAAAAAAGAGGAAACAATTTTTGTAACTATCAAAAAAGTCCGTTTTAGAACTGACATAAATAGTTAGTTTAGTGGTAGAAAATAAAAAGGGAAAATCAATATTTTGAAGGGGTTTAGAGTTTTCAAATTACAAAGATTATGTAAAGAGGAAATCTCTCAAAAACTGAAGGATAAAAGCCAGTTTGATTCGAGGAATGGGTACATTCTAGTGTTGTGTTTTTTTTCATGTTATCGTTATTCTATTTATGTTTTCTCTTGTACATGTGTATGTAGTAGTAGGACCTTTTAAATTGGGAGTATGAATTTATTGTACATGGTACTTATTTTTCAGTTTAAATTTCTTAATGGGAACTCCACTTCCAAGAATTCAAACACAATTTCTAGAGCCTTCTTCGCCATTCTTTCTGCAGAGTTTGAACTTAGATTCTTAAATGTCTCAGTTGTAAAACCCTATCCTTCTTCATCTTGTTTGCATTATGATACAGGTGTTGTCTTTGATGGCAACTCACTCAGAGGTTAGATACAGGTAATGGAAACTTAATCAGATGATAGATCAGAATGCATCAGGTCAAGAGAGAGGTATACGCAGGATGATCGTGATGAAAGTGCGTATATACGTGGGTTAGCGGAGAAAAAGGTGCGTATACGTATACACGCAGGTTCACAGAAGGAAAAGCGCGTACATGGTTTTGGTCCGTGGTATTTGGTCCATGGTATTTTGGTATTGGTCCATGGTATTTGGTTTGAAATGACGACCCCAGGTATTGGGTCCATGGTATTGTTTCTACATGGTTTTGGACCATGGTATTGAGAGAAGCCTAACCTATATAAGGAGAAGATCATTAGGCAAAAAGAGGGAACAAGGAATGGATGTCTGACGAAGTGGGAAGATCTAGTATTGCTGGTTATCGGTTTGTGCTGCCTGGCTTGGGTTGGATATGACAACGAAGGTATAAGTAATTATCTTTAGATCTGTATGCGGGTTGTCTCTGGTGAAAGCGCGTATACACGCGGTTTTGATATAGTCAAGTAGCGTATGCATTATAAGATTTGGTGTTTCAGGTTGTTGTTGATTCTAGTGGTTGTTGCAGTGTTCTAGGCTTTGGTTTGCGCTCTGTGTTTTGATGTCAGGGTTTCAGTGATTCAGTATTGGGTGATTTAGTGATTTATGATACAAGTATAAGTTGATGATTGTATTGCAGCAGTGATTGTTTTGTACCTATGGATCCAGTCTAAAAATTGATGAAACGTGGTCCCTGAAGAAAAGAAGGTTGCAGCCTTCTGTAGGTCAGCACTACGTACTAGTATATCCACTAGTACAAGAGCTAAGGGGGTTGTAGCTCCCTTCCAGAAGTAGCTGGAAAACGAGAGAGGGTTATAGCCCTCTGCAGGTTTTAGCCTGCGTGCTGGTAAAGTACTGCACCAGTACATTGTAAAAGAAGATTCTTATT
>APFE030425522.1:0-12422 GCA_000404065.3 Pinus taeda
GTGGCAGATTTGGCATAACTCTTCCTTGGAGAATCCAATCTTGATCAAACTTGCATGGTTAGAAATATGACTCAAAGGGCTACTATAGGATGCGATTCCAGATATTCGAGATCCGTAATTATAGAGATACAACAGATTCAATATAGAGCTCTTATAAATTGAAAAAAAGATGTGTAGTTTTTTCTAACTTTTGCATAAGATTGGTTTGAAAAATTAATTTGAAGGAATTCAAAGGGAATAGTGAAGAATTATTAACATTAATTTATGCCCTGAAGAACAAGAGGAAGAAATTAAACATGATATATCAAAATTACAGGACCAAGTAAAACAAATTTCACTCTCACAAAAGGTAACTGAAGCCAAGATGAATGGCACTAAAGCTAATATGAATGGTGTGCAAGTTAAGATGGAAGGTGTGGAAGCTAAGGTGGATGGCATGGAATCTAAGATGAATGGCGTGGACGCCAAGATGAATGAATTGAAAATAAATTTGAATAAGTTGTTAAAAGAAATGGTTACTACTGGTGAAAATGTAGTAAAGGAAACTCATGATGAGAACAAAAAAATGTTAATTATGATTTCATAAGCTCTAATGTTGGATTGAACCCACCATGAGGAAGTTTGGTGGCAAGGATCCCGGAACATGGATACTACAAATGGAACAATTTTTCGATATCCATAATATGCAAAACACACAAAAGGTACGTATTGCAACTTTATACTTGGAACCAAATCAGTTTGTATGGTATCGATGGCTTTGCTCTCATAAACAAATTGTCACTTGAGCAATTTTTACGGGAGAAATGATAGCACATTATGAGGATACAAAAAGAAACACCTTTTTTAGCCAATTGATCAATCTCAAACAAAAGGCTCGAAGCACATTGATGACATCCAAAAATTGAACATAACAGTAAAAGATATTCCAAAGGAGCATAAGATTGATGTGTTCATAGGGACTTTAAAGGGTAATATCCAACATGAGGTTCACCTTTGGGAACCTGTTTCATTGGAGAAGGCATTTAGGTTAGCAAGAAAAATGGAAAGCAAAATTATGGAAACCAAGAAGCCTACCACTCACAACTATAAAGATGGAAGTGGTGTTTGCCCCTAGCCTTCCACAACCTACAAAGTTAACAGCACAACAATTGGAATAAAAAAGAGCAGAAGGGCTTTGTTATAGTTGTGATATCAAATACACTAAAGTTCACAAGTGTCCTAAGAAGAAATTATTCCACATAGATTGCGGAAAGGAGGAAGAAAAGGAACAAGAAATGTCAAAAGAGGAAATACTCCAGGAACAAACCCTAGATAATAAAGAAATGAATCTGACCATATCTTGTAATGCATTGGCTGGAATTACCACACCTCAAACTATCAAAATAGAAGGACATATGAAGAAGAAAAAGGTAATAGTGTTTATTGATTCGGGAAGTACCGATAATTTTATTCATTGTAAGATAGCCAAGGAATTGAATTGCTTCCTATATCCAACACCAATGAGTCAAGTGATGGTTGAAAGTGGAGGAACCAAAAATTTCTCTGGAAATGCCACAATATCAAGCTACCCATGGGAGAATATGTATTGAATAGCCCAATGCTTTCCATTCCAATGGGTGGCGCTGATGTTGTACTAACAGTCCAATGGCTACAATCCTTGGGTACAATAACTTTTAATTTTCATGAAATTTTGTACAGAAAGAAAGGAAGTTGAATTAAGGGGTATTGTCGGGAAATAAGGAAAGATAATCAACTCTAACGGTATGACAAAGCTTTTAAAGAAGGAACAAGAAGGTGTAATTGCATAATTATGTCCTCTGGAGGTTCCCACATCAAAATCATCTATTTATCTAGATTTCCAAAAAGTCTTGAACAATCATTCCAAGGTATTTGAGACTCCCAAAGGCCTCCCAGCTATTCGTGATCATGATCGTGCTATTCATTTGGTTCCAGGAAGTGTTCCTCCAATCACCAGTCTTAGCTACGCCGAGTTTCACAAAAACCTCTATTGTGGAATGTGATGCTTCAGGAAATGGAAATGGAAGATCAAAGATCCATTGCTTTAGAAAGTCGTCTAATAAAAGGAAAGTATTTACACAAATTTATTTATGAGAAGGAAATGTTGGCAATACTACATGCACGTAAGAAATGGTGACCCTACCTAATGGAAAGACACTTCAAGCTAAAACGAATCATGATAGTCTTAAATAATTTTTAGAACAACGATTATCCTCTGAAGAGTGACAAAAATGGGTCACAAAACTGTTGGGTTATGACTTTGAAATCATCTACAAAAAAGGGAAGCAAAATGTAGTGGCAGATGCACTCTCAAGAAAGGATGAGGATGTGGAAGCGCTATTGTGCGCCATTTCTATTATCCAACCAGATTGGATAAACGAAGCAAGCGACGAATGGAAGAATGACGAAGAAGTGTGGACACTCACTCAAAAGTTACAACAAGGTCCCAGTACATATGATACATTTAGATGGAAACAAATGTCCCTCAAGCAAGCTAAGAAGGATAATAAATTATCACCAAAGTATTATGGTCTGTACCTAGTGTTGCAAAAGATTGGTACTATGGCATACAAATTGGAGCTTCCTGCAGCTTCCCGAGTGCACCCAGTTTTCATCTTTTCTTGTTTAAAGAAGGTTATATGTGACAACATCCCAGTTCAAACAATATTGCTAGAACTTGATAAGGAAGGAAAAATCATATTGGAACTAGAAGCAGTCACAGAAACAAGAACTCGACGGCTATGAAATCGATCAATTTCAGAGCATCTCATCATGTGGACGAACTTATCCACTGAGGATTACACATGGGAGGATGGGAATTTTATACAGAAGCATCCAAAACTACTTAGGCATTAAGGACAACACATCTTGGAAGGAGAGGGGAATGTTAGGTCCCCATAATCCTAGTGATTCCCCCATTACTATTGTCATTGTAGCCCTTATTGTTATTATTATGCCCCCTATTGTCCCCATATTGTTATTAGTGTGCCCCATATAAACCCACTATTGTTATTGTTGTGCACTTATGTTATTACTATTATGCCGGCTTGATTATGTTGTGACCCCTTAGACTCCTATATAGAAGGGAGGTTTAGTCATATGTATCATCCAAGAATTGTTCATTTGTGTAATGTGAAGGACGTTGCCCACCTGAAGAGGCTAAATTATAAGGAGTTGATCTATCGTTTCTATCCTTTTGTGATCTGGTTTCATAACATTGGTTTTGTGTTTATTCGAGAATCAAGCACTTAACATTATCGGAGCCTTCTTATCGGGGATTTCCACTTGTTTCCTATATGCCAGCAATAGCAAGCCATCTATGGTCGATGTCACGTCATCATTGCCACATGGCATCTCCTGAGTGGTGACATGTGTCACCAGGATAAAGCCAATTAGGCCACATCAAAAAACCAAAACTACATGCCACGTGTCCCTCTGTACCATCACGCCATGTTGATGTTACCAGCCACTTGTCCATTATCGGACCCAATAAAATCTTGTGAATTGTCCACATCAGAGCTCATCTGAGACTGTTATATGTCCTTATCGAACCCAACCAGATGCCTCCATGTGCTTTCCTAGAGGAGAGAGAAAGAGGCCTCGCCTACCCTGATTTTTCAGCGAATTCCTTTGTAAATTCCTTTTTGGCCTTCCCGACGATTTAACAGAGAATGCATTGTCCCATCTTATTAAGCTCAATTAGAATTTTCTAATCAACTGTTTCCTTATGTTGGTCACCTATTAAACTGACGAATATCGATCACCGATATGGCCTCGTCCTCTGACATGGGGATCACAAGTCGCTAATCGAATAATGCCTTATTTATTGTGCCGCACCTTGAATCCTCCAATTGTTGATATGTCAGGACCTCCGTCATGCGATATCACTAATCGTTGATCAGAGATTTGCATTCATTGTGTGTTTCTCCTTAGAAACTCTGAAGTTTAACTTGTGAGTCTTACGATGCTTCGATCTTTGATTTGCGGGGGTTCTAATATTCGAGACCTCCGATCTCCGATCTTCAACCCTGCTTAAGGCTTTAATCACTCTAAAATTTAGTAAGCCATATAGTTTGAACCACAATCCCATCTATGGAATTTGGCATACTATTGGAAAGCTCTTCTAGAGAACTTTTGAATGGAAGGTGTCTAATTAGCCATTGAGTCCATATGTTACCTAAAAATATGGCTCCAAACTCACTTCCAATATTTTGGTCCTAAAATCTCTGGAAAACTAGGAATCACACCCACAATGCGTCCTTAGCATGAGGCCTACACCTCCTATGGACTTCCATCGTAGGCCATCACTTTAATAATCATTTGATATCTTCTCTAATAAGATTGCTACTATGATTATTCTCTACATGTAGCCTGCAATTACCAAGATATTCCTCATGAACCATCACTACCAACATCTACTGCAACAAGCAACCAAGCTTGCCTGATTGACATCAATGCCAACACTCTTACCAACTGTTAGGAAAGCCAAATGCCCAACAAAACTCCTGAGGATGATTGTTGACATCAACTCCAACACACTTGCAAATGCCTTCTCAAGGACAGTGGCCATGCACACAATGCCAACTGTCCAAAATCTCCCCCTTTGGCATTGATGAAAACAAACCACCCCTTTCTCCAAGTGATGGCCAAACCTCAAGCTGCTTCCGCACATTTCATGTTATGAGACACCAATGACCTTGACATAAAAAAATTATACACAATTTTCCTCCCCCTCCAACATCAATGGCAAGGGGCTACAAGTTTCCTTTCTCTCCCCATGATCTCACCGATTGTGAGGACTTGAGTCTTGTTGTTGAGATGTGCATCGT
The DNA here is from genome assembly GCA_000404065.3 of Pinus taeda. Taxonomy (NCBI): domain Eukaryota; kingdom Viridiplantae; phylum Streptophyta; class Pinopsida; order Pinales; family Pinaceae; genus Pinus; species Pinus taeda. Next base: position 4,848 of record APFE030425522.1, read on the forward strand.
GCCTCGTAGACCTCTCTTCCGGGGTTGTTGCTTCTACTACTCCATACACTGGGAAAATGTGATATGCTCCCCATGAACATATACTGCCTCTGATTTTTCCTTCCAGTGTTGGGCAAATTATGGCTACAGGTTGAGCACTTTGTCCACTAAGGCATCTTTTATATCAAAAATATTGATACCCATTAAATAGTGCATGGTATTGATGCTGCTGCAAATACCAAGTTATAATGATGTATTTTGGCTAGCCCTTCTTCGTTGTTGTTGTTGCTTCTGAGATTGTGGTCACTTTACTTGAGCATCTCCACTTCTCCCCTTAACATCATTTTCATACTATGGGGATTGCTTCACATCTCATACCATTTTCATCAAAAGAAATGATATAAGTGGAACAATGTACCATGAAAACTCTGTTATTTCCTATCTAAAAAATAAATATCCACTTGCACACATGGTTACTCAACATGAGCCCATCACAACCAATTGACATAGCTATACCAATCGAGGGTTAAGGGACATGAAAAATCATACACCAATTGTGTTTCTTGAACGCTAGACTGCTAATCATAATCAAAGTTACAACTCAAATGAAATAAGAGTATTTCACCAAATATGAAAACATTTTATTTGCTCAGGAATCTTCCTTTTTGAGGTTGTCCATTGTTGCCTGCTACTGCTTATCAAACAAGCTCCCCTTGAGCCAATATTCCCTGATATCCTTTAAATCTATCTCACGTTTTCTAGGGGACTGATCCTATGGACCTGACAAGACCGTGAGCTTCCTATCATTCCTATCTTCCTAAGAAACAGAGGATCTACTCCCCCGGAGACGATCATCCCCTTACTTCTCTAGACCTTTAAAGGTCGAGACTTGACAAAAACATTCTCATATTTCTTCTTCTTTACCCCTCTTTGGGTCTTCCCTTAGATGCACATGGATAGATGAAATATTTCTCTCAACTCCTCTTTTTACACCCAAACCCTATTGAAGCCTTTCTTCGTTTTAGAGGGTTCTGACACAAAATTTGGAGGACCATTATTCTGATTTCTTCCTCCTCTTTTCATCTTGCTCTTTTGACGCAGAGCACTAAAGACAAGTTTATATTTTTTCGCTTGATTCTTTCTACTTGTCTTCAAACCCCAAGCTGCTACATTTTCATGCATATGCTGAGAATCATTTCGTTTCTTCTCGTTTCTGCAACCATTTCTCTTAAGACCAAATTTTCCACAATCATAGCATTTGATTTTGTCTAAGAATGGGGTGGAGGAGTTACTCCTTTTGACAACTCTTATATCAAAACTCCTCTCATGGCCAACTTTCCATCTTCTAGCATTATTGTGCATCCTTGGGTTGCTGCTACCCAACACATTTTGTTTCCTTGCATACCATCTACAGTCTATGGCTTTATGTCCAAACTTATTGCAAGAAAAAAAAAGAACGGTGAAAAGTATTTTGATGAGAAAAATTACATTGTAGATGAAGGTTCTCTTGATGAGGAGTCCTCTGCTGGCCCTTCTCGTGCCTTTCATGACAAAAAGAATTGCTATGATGCCCTATTACTTACAGTTGCCTTTCCCTCTTCTACTGCATTCTTTTCTTCTTCTGCCATGCTCTTGGTCGGTCAGCACACATTCCAAGCCATGTCAACGCAATTTTTTTGATTGGGGATGAGTGGTACATTGGTACACAAGCAATATAACAGTCAAAGTTTAAGTTTCATCTTTGATGTTGCTCTGCTACCAACAGGCTTGCATAATACCTTCGCAAAGCCACGCAGGAACACAAGCATCACTCCGCAGCCAACAAGCCAGTTAATACCCCAGTGGAGTTATTTGCATCAACTCTTTGTCCAAGAAGCCTTTCTCTTATTTCGCATTATTCATTTTTCATTTTTTTTAATTTTTCATATTTTCATTTTTTTCATTTTTTTTTCAAAAATTGTGCATAACACATTCATTTTAGAGGCGCAAACTTATTGAGAGAAGAAGAGGTTGTTCCTTAAGAGAAACACTTTTGTATATACCTCTGACATACTTGTTAAGGTTTTCCCCCTCACCTTACTCTACTTGATTGAGATGACAAAGGTTAACCCAAAAACAACTGACTAGAGTAGGTGATACTAGTTAGCGTGCAAGTGTTGTGTTTTCATCGAGATTCACTTCGAACAGAACGTATTTTCCATTGGTGTATCATGGACTAAAGACAAGAAGCTCTTCATATAGAGACAGGATGATAGATAACCAAGTATTGATAATTGCAAAAGTCCTCTTGTATTTACCCAACTTGTTTCAAGAGTCGCACACAGTTCATGTGAAACTAACCTACGAACACAAACAAGCAAACAAATAAAACAGCGAAAAGCAAAAGCAAAAGGAGAAAGAAAAGTGAGTAAGCAAACAAGCAAGAAAAACAAACACACAAGAAATCAAACATGCATGCAAGAAAACCAATAGGCAGCAAACACTACTCCTACTCCTAAGCTAATGGTGCACGGCTCTGCTCACGTGAAGTGATACTTCCAATGTAGCCACCGTCTCATTGGTCGACCCATGTTGGTCAAGGCGTGGTTCACGAATAGCACAGTCACGCGAATTAGCAAACATGAAAGATATAATGATGAATACAAACACACTCTGGGTTTAAATGCGTCCACAGAAAAGAAATCAGTGAAAACACATAACATGTACTCTGTGGACTTTCCATGGAGTTGTCCTACACCGCGTGCAAATGTTAAGCATACACATTATCTTGACTACAACACGAAAGCAAACGTCTGAATGGTACACCACTTACGTCGTGCAAGTGTGTTTTCTTTGTAATATTCCTCCAATGTAACAGCGATGGGATCATGTGATTCGAGTTGAGGAAGTAAAATCTGGGTGTTTGATTGATCTTCAATGCGAAGCAAAGAGTGATGAGGAGTCTTGCGTGTTTCAACAATTTCCTGACCGAAATTGAAACCAACCTCAGGACAGCGAGAGCTTGATATAACCATCAACTCAGGCTGAAGTGGCTCGATAGCCTTCGGGGTTTCGACTTCGTCAATAGGTAGATCATCGAAGACTAGTGGCTTAGATAGATTAACATCGAGTGAATCAACATCATGATCAAATGAAGTATTTGAAATGTTCGTTGACACACTCATGATTTGATTAATCATGTAGATGGGTAGATGGTAAGCAAGGATATTCACCCTTTGCGTTTTCAGGAATAATACATGACAGATTGGACAGATTTTCAAAGGAAGATGTCTCCTCTCCGCAATGTAATAACAGACTGGCATCTGATGTGTCCTGTGAACGATCAAAAGTAGAAACATCCGGAAATGAGTTTTCATAGGGGAAATCAACAATGGAAGAATCACAAGGGATGTTAGGATAGAGTGGGTGAGATGCGGGTGTAAGGGAGTCATCCTTCACTGTTGGATCTTCTTTAGATTCCCGCACACACTCATCATGAATGATAGCGCGGGTTGGCTGCACAACACCAACTCCATCAATAACTTTATCCTTGTTCGCAACTAGTACGGAGTCTAGAACGGAAGAACACAAGACAGTACAATTTGGAGGATCAGTAGAACACAGGGACGGAGGTTGACAGAACAAATCCACGTGAGAACCAGCAAGCTTGCAAGCCAAATCTGTGTTGATATCAAGAGCAGGTGGGGTGCGAGAATGTGACAGTTCAACAGATGTGTGTGCATGTTCTCCCACAACAATATGTGGTGGTGGCGCTGTTTAATGAGGTGAAGGCGGACAATAATTGGTGACAACTATGCCTGCTTGAGATTGCGCAGCTCCATCACCAAACTATGCTAAGTGAGATTCAAATGATTTCAAGAATTGTGTATTTTCAAATATGTAAATAACATACTCGAATCTTCCATCGAGAAATTCCCAATCAATTTCATCTTCGGGAAATCGGTATGCAAGATTAGAAAAGCATGTGTGAAACTGTTCAAAAGATTCACTGAGTACTTTCAGTAATTTCAGAATTTCTTTATTGAGTGATTTACGGTCAAAATTATTGAAGGCACAATCTATCTCTGCGACCAAATGAGAAAGAGAATGAATATATTTTTCATACACCTTGGCACACCAATGCATGGGGTGCCCTCGAAGCGTGTAGGCGAACAACGCACAGGTCATATAATCTTCAAAGATTTCATGTCTTTCACATGAGCCTATAATGCGGACCACGTGCCTAACTAAGGCTACTTGGCCTCCACCATCGTATGTTTTATGTGACAAGTTATCCAAGAGATCTTCTAAGACTTGAAAGTCGTTTCCATAAGACATACACTCCCAAAGAGAGACTTTGTAGTTAGTCATGATAAATATGTAGATATTCAAAACATATGTGAGGACTCAGCTTGTCATCAGGTCCTCCTTCTAGCAACAAAATGTTTATGGTGCTGTACCCGCCAACATGTCAGGGTATCTCTCCAGTAAGAAGTCCCAACTAGACCTCATACCGTTTGGTGTAGGAGTCCCAGTAGTGGGGTAGTACGTTATTTCCTTGACCATCGTTGCACGTAGAGGTAAGTAAGATGTCCTTGTTGGTAACAAGGGTTTGACCAACACAGAAAGCCAATGAAGGTGCATGAAAGGTTCTAACACAGGGAATGGGGAATGAGTGCGCCCCTTAGAAACCTGTGGAAACATGAAGCTTGAAAGGGAACACACGAGAAAAGATACATCAATAGTTGGAAAGAAAGTTAACAAATATTCAAAGTAATGATTAAACCAACAACACATCTTATTAATATTCATACAAATATATATAGAAGAATCCATATATACGCGTATGCAAACAACCACATATATCATTAGAGTGATCATTTGAACTACAACAACAACATATGCATGAAACACGTTGGCTTTGTTATATTAAGAAAGTGAAAGTTCCAATCATACATAAAACCATGACCAACCACTAGTTCTGACAATGGAAGGTTACAGTCACTGTTGCCTCCTCCTCCAAAGAGATATACTAGCTCTGCACTGTGGAGAAGTCAAGGCGCGTTACAATACACTCCAAAATTTCTCTAAGTTACACCTATAGGAAGCTTAGCTCCCAAAATCATGTACAATGAGTTATGAGGTTCTATAAATAGAAAAGGGTGGGGCGACCCTTGACATTCCCCTTTGTGACTCTTCACCTACCCTCATGACTCTTCAACTGCTACATCACTGTTACATTCGACTATCGACACTTGGTCTTTCACTTTTACAACATGTTACATTACAATCTGCACATGTACCCATGTGAGACAAAATAGGCTTGAACAAGCCATGCAAGACATCAATGAGACTCGGACAACTATGGGAAGACAAACCCTTCGACATCCTCACGATGATCCACGGTGGCGAACTGATGCCAAGCTTAGTAGTATGTGATGGTGTTCGTGTACTTTGTGCTGACATCCTTCTGGAAACGAACTCTTGCCTCCGTTGCATACGAGTACACTACTTTGGCTCCTCTTTCCAACTCATCTGATAAAATGCACATCATAGCCTTGAGTGCAGCAAGACCAGCAATATACTGATGCATAGTGTCTGTGTTGATCTCCAAGTGTGCGTTGGTGGCTATACACATCAACTCATCAAAGTACATGTCCGCCTCCAGTCATACTTTCTTCTTTGTCTTCGCCTCGGTGAATGTGCCGCTAGATGGGATTGCATGCCTACACACAATGATATCCATGCTCCTGAACACCCGTGCATGTGATCGACAACACTGCTCACCCTGTCTACTCTATGCTAGTTGTTGGGATGGGTTTATAACCTGTGTGGGCACAGTTTCAATAATATGTGCTTGTTGCACCTCCTGTTGTACCTGTTCCTACTGTGCTTCCTTCTCTCCTCTGTGCAGCTCTTATTCTTCCCTAAGTTACCGCTTCAACCCCTGTCACGCCTCCTCTGTTTCCTCCAACCTCTATTTCTCTCTTTGCCTTTGCGCGATCCTCTTGTCGCATTGTTGCTTCTGCTTTGAAGCTTGCAGATGTTCTCTGCCTTTACACTCTCAGCAACCTTCCACTTGCCCTGGTCATGCGCATGTGTGCTACCCTATCATGTTGCGGATGATGCTTCCCTCTGCGATGTCATTTCCATTTCATTCTTGATATCCTTGTCTATGAACAACTTGGTTTCTTCATCGATATTCAAGCTCATAGACACTCACGCAACTACATCTCCAGTTGTGCTCTCAACGGTCTCTCCTTTGACCCTGCTCTCATGTAGGACATTGTACATGTACTACTGAGAGGTACACAAACACTCGTGACACCTGGAGGCATAGAAATGCTAATGGCAAGCAATTTGTCAATTGAAAACCAAAACAAATTTAAGAACTGGCATGCAACATACTTGTGTAACTAACAATGAAGATTGCGCAATTTCCACCAAGAGGCTGGGAGACTAATTGCCAAAACTGCACAAAGCAAAGTCCAGGTTCTCAAGAGGGAGACTGACTATTGGACTTAAGCAATGCATAGTTCAACCTAGCCTGCTGACGACTGAAATTGCGCAATGTGTAGTTTCAGTCAACAATGACATAAAAACTAGCAAACTGCATTGCATTGTTTCTGGGGCTAGCAAGGCACTACCTCCAAGAATTGCACAATGCAAGCCCAGAGGCCGGTGCTAGGCCAGGTTCTTATATTTTCTGGATGGAAGGCAGAGCCTTCACTTCCAGAAATGTGGAATGCTAACCAGGCAAGGCAAAGTCTGGGCCAAGGCAACCTAGACCTACTAACGGACGACTGAAAACATGGGAAGTGTGAATGCATGGAAAAACTTAGTGCAAACAAGAGTGAATGATTATGCATGCAAACAATGAGTGTAGGATCGATAAAATGGGAAAACAAGCATGTGTGTCAAGTAAGTTGCCACAATGACGACCGTTAATGCAGAAACAGTGTCATGCATCCGACAATGATGAGATGGAAAGGAAAACTGAAACAGTGCTTCTACAAGCTAACATACATCAAAACAATATCAAGCATTCATTGGAACCAAGAAGACAACACTCACACAAGTCGAAATACAAAAAGTGTTAGAAAAAAAGCAAAAGACATGAAAAGCATACTTACACAGAAAAGCTGAGTCGAACCTACTGAGGACTCCTATATGTGATGTGGGATGCCAAAGCTCTAAGATTGATGTGAGGAATAATTTTTGCAGCGTCGAATAAATGTGTTTTGATAGGATCAAGGTTATGACACGCATGCCACGAATCTAGTAAAAAGCGACACTTGGAGGAAGGTCTCTAAAATGGCTTTTGCATGTAACTTCCAGTTGCTAAAAATTGATCCCTAAAATATAGAGATGCTCTATTATTTTTTCTTTTCTCCTTTTTGGATAAAAGCAACCCATGGATTCAAATCATGATTGCTCAGTCATGGAGGGAACCACCTATCAGCCTGAAAACACATGCAACGTTTTACAACGCTGAGGATGAGATTTGCGCAATTTATGGGCGGAGCTATACTATTTGTCCCTCATGCGTTTCACAATTTATGGATTGATCCCATGGATGTTGGCCAGAAATACGCAATTCATAAGCTGAAGACCAGT
>APFE030425523.1:0-12588 GCA_000404065.3 Pinus taeda
ATGTTATTGATGAAAAGCAAATGCAGGAGAATGTTAATGAAGATGGTGAGACAAGGATAGCTCTTGGAGAAGAGTTACAGAGGGATAGCAAGGCAAAATGTACTGAAGAAGAAGAAACTATGTTAGTTGAAAACATAGTAAAGGACGAGAAATTCACCATGATGATAGGCATAGTTGAAATAGCCATGGGAGCTATTGAGACAGACAATGAAGAAGAAGAACAACTACTGAAAGATGTTAAGAAAGAAGAATTCTATGGGAAAGACTTAGCAAAAGGAGAAAGGACATCTGATGATCTATCTATAACAAAGGAAGGTATGGAAAATTGTGTAAATTTTCCAAAATCTACTCCAATTGAAGTTGTTGAGTTATATAGAAAATTAGATTTTCAAAGAAGGGATTTGGAAAGATAGAAGATAGATTTTCAAGAGAGATTGCTGAAGAAAGAAGACAAAAGAATTGTCATGAATGACAGTCACAAGAGAAAGGAGGTGATAATGAGAATTCAGCAGATTGAAACTGCAAAAGAAGGAGTTCACTACAGTGGACAAAAGCAGAGAGATACCATTGAAGAAGATGGTATGAAAGAGAGACTAATGGACAATCTCATGAATTCAGTTGAGAGTTCAAATCAGCATACTGATGTGTTGACAGAGGAGGAAAAAATAGTGCAGCAAACTGAATTGTTGACAAAGGAAAACAAGGCACAAGAGGCTTGTGTTTTTAATTCTAACAAGTGTTTTGTGAGTGCAGTTTTTGTTGCAAATGCTGGAGGAGATTTGGCACAGCTAAGCCACTTAAAGATGGAAGAAGGAGATTCTGTGGAAAAAATCAATCCATGGAATAGAGAAGTTAATTTGCTGGAGAAAGTATTGAGTAGTCATGATTCAATCATGAAAGAGGGTAAGGATGATAGGGAGGTAGCAAGTAGAGAAAGAGTCAGCATAGCAAGCAATGAGGAAGACAGCAAAGAAAACAACGCAAAAGTTGGAGTAAGTGCAAAAGAAGAAGAAAAAGTAAACCAACAACTACAAAGAGAAAGTAACCAACAGCAGTTTAAAGAATTAGTGGACAACAACAGCAACCTTAAACAAAAAGAAGGAGGCAGAAATATGAAACAAAACATGAACTAGTTCAAAGATGTACTGGATACAGAGATTGAAGAAATGTGGGAGCTGATGATGAAGCAGTTCAAATGGAGGAAAATGGTAGCAGCGGGGAGAAAGATCAATCAAAACTTGAATTTGATTGACAAGAAGAAGAAAATGGAGCAAAAGACAGCAAAAGTGCAGTAGCAACAAGGGAACAAAGCATGTGGACAGTTACAGAATAAAGTGTGGGATCCATGAAGACAAAAACCATAAGACACATGATCAGGAGATCATGAATACTTTCTACTTCGGGAGTCTGATGCAGGAGCATTCAGCCCAGGGAAAATCATTATAATTGAAGTAGACATAAGGGGGTCATGCATTTTTAGGAAATAGTTTTCCTAAGTCTCAAGTTAATGTAATTTAGGCCTTTTAGTGATTTAATTAGATAATGAAAGAAATTGTAAGTGCTCTCAAATAAATGATAACATGAGTGGGCAGTAATGTCAAAAGAGTCCAAAGTGCAGCAAAGAGAGGACGTGGACCATCGAGCTAAATAAGGGGACTTTTCTGTTTTAAAACAGAGAAAAGATGGAATGGATAAGTCTCTAGAAGATTTTATCTACCACATATGTATGCATGTAGTGAGCTTTAGGGCGTTAGTTGAGTGATTCAAGGAAAGGATGTGATCGGGTCCTTTATAGTGATCTGATCTAATGTATTCTTATAAATAGTGAATCTGCGCATTCAATTAAGGGAGAGCAAGATAGATAAAATATATGTAAGCCTATGGGCAAAGAGAAAGGGAGGACATAACATTGAAGAACTGGCATGTGCGAGACCGAGGAGTCTCAAATGTAATCTTTACTTTTACATTAATATATACTCAAAGTTTATTCCTGATTGTGTCAAAGAGTGTGAATCACATATTTTGTGATTAATTATGGTGGAACTTGTAAGCTCTGTTACAGTAGATTGTAGACAAAGTTCTAAAGAACGCGCAGAGGAGAGAATGATTCAGAGGAATCATAAGGGTTCTTAGAATCCATTGAATAAGTTGAGAATTTTCCAAGGAATCAGCTCAGGAGGGAGTTGCAGCAAAAACAGTGAAGAACGAGATCCTTTGGAAAAGTCGAAACCATGGAGAAAACTGAAGAAAAGGCATAAAAATACAAGTAAAGTGAAGAGCGGAGGAATGGAGCAGTAATGCTCAGCAGCCATTAGATCCGAAAGACTAACGGTCGAGATTAAGTCACATCAGTGAAGACCCTTTTAAAGTGATCGGAACAAGCCTTGGAGATTTGCGAAGAGCGAGTAGTGATTAATCGTGGACCGTTGGATCGTGGCCAGATCAATGGTCATGATTTAGATCACAATCAGAAGTCGGAGGTGCAATGGTTAGCGGCATTGTTTAACGGAGTTGCGACATCGCTGATAGTGATATATTGGTGTTTGGCGTTGGGATTATCAGCGATCGGAGATATTGTCTAATCGGAGATCGGGCCTTAATGTAGTGTAGTACTATGGAGTGACTACAAGAAGCGAACTCGACGACAAATATAGTCACGGTTTTTATGAATTTGAAGTCCGCATATACGTTCGGGTGGCATTTTCCTTTGTAAACAAAAAGGGTATGTATTAAGTACCGATAGTGTATTTCCCAATTCTAAAGGGAAATCACATATTGGAAAGTGGTGGATATATGTTGATACATGACCAAGGAAAGATGCGATGGCTGATTGCGATGAGGTTTAACCTCAAAATCCATGCAAAAGTCGTACGGAAGGGTGGAAAAGGTAGGATTTGAATACATTTCCCTTTGTAAAGGGTTTTTAAAGAAATTGCTCGAAGGAAGGTTTTTTTATGCAATATATATTTATAGATGCGTTGATGGGTTTAAAGAGGCTTAATTAAGGTTTAGATGGGGTTCAAAGTTCTGATAGAGGAATTAGAGGGAAGGCCTTAATATAATCTTATATAAAAGCTTGAGATTTGTTTAGAGCCCCAATAGGAGGTTTAGTAGGGTGATTAAGTTCCGACAACAAAGGAACTGCTTATAAAGGGACATTGACCATTTATGGTCTGAAGATTTGACTCCATTGTAGAGTTAAATACTTGGGATAGTTGTGGATGCATTGTTAAATGCATACTGTGGGTATATGCTGGGTAACCCTGGCATCATTTTGCTAAATATGGTTATATGTTGGGGAACCCGTGCATCAAATACTCCCCTTTCCTACCTACCCACTTTCATCTATAGACTGTAAAAATATTCACTTGCATTCTAGAAAGGTAATTAAAAATCAAACTTCTCCTATTATTCAAGAACATTATGAAGAATATAACTCTCCATAATCATAATCACCTTCTTCAAAATCTCAATATATTCTAATTGAACAATCTCATGAAAATGAGTTGCATCCTGCCCCTTATCCAAATAGATTGTCTCGAAAAACATCTTGTATAACTTGGAATTGATTTCTTGGGAGATTTGAGAATGTATCTGTAAATATTCCACTATTTCAAGCTATTAAAAATGTCCATATCTATGAAAAAGCATTCCGAGAACTTTTTCTAAAGAAACTAGGAGGGAAAAAGAGAGATCCCAAGATAGTTCATGTGATTGGAAAATTAGTAGATTTAATATTGGGTAAAGTGTTTACAGCAAAATATGGGGACCCTAGAAGCTCCATCATTACTCTTAACATTTAAAATATCCCCATAGCCAATACCTTGATATCTTTAGGGGAAGCCAAAAATGTCATGACAAAGGAAACTATGGAGAAACTTAAGTTGTATGGTCTTCCACTGACCCCAACTATTCTTCAAATGGTTGATAGGTCCACCATAAGATCAGAAGGGGCAATGGAAGACATTGTTGTTTCCATAGACACATGGGAATATCCAACTGGCTTTATGATTCTCCAACCTAAAGATAATCTTGGAGGTTACCCCTTAATATTAGGAAGACCTTAGCTAGCCACAACACGTGCTTGTTAATTTTTCATTGGGCTATATTGTTCTTTTCTTTGATAATTGCATTTTTTTCATTAACACATTAACTTCACCCCATAACATCATAAAATTATCTAGATTTACATCTTTATTCAATAGTTTATGCAACTATGTATAAAGAACAATATCATCATCATCAATGCAGCAGAACATAAAGGAACAATAGAAGAAAAACATTCACATATAGAGACATTGGGATTGGTCTGAGACTAGGGAAAAACCCACTATGGGGAAAACCCTTTCAAATTATTTTTCTATTATATCGTCATCAAATGATTCAACAAAAGAGAGTAAAATGATCCATATCTTCATTTATGCAACTAACTAGCAAAAACAACTACAACATCCATAAATGAACCCAACAAATCTTATACTAAAAAATTTGAATTTGAAGTCTATAATGAACTGTCACTGTCTACAATCAACTATCAAACCATGCAGTCACTGAGTGAAATCTTTGAAAGACTGAGATTTCATATTTTAGGTCATGGTCTCATGGAGTAGGAGTCATGTGAGCGATTATGGATTTCCATTCTCTCCCTTAATCCTGGCATGCAAGTGACTAGGGTTAGATCTACACTGTAGAAACCCTAAATCCCAATTGCATGGATGGAGAGATGTTTGTGCAACTGGAAGGCTCAGTCGTATGGATAAGTTTTTGTCCGAGCGACTATGATCAAATCCTTCCTGTGATGTGCCTGCAACTGAGGATCCTACAATTTCACTTTAGAGCGGACCTATTCATGGACAAGCCCCAAACATGTGTGAGCCAAAAACCAATATAAAGAGTGTCTCATCATTGTATCTAAATGAGGTAGAGGGCACTTATATTTATAGCCTTTCAAGGTGGTCCACTTTCCTTTAGGGTTGACCTTATCAAATATGCACATGTGGGATTTTCTTCATAAGTACACTTTCCCTTATTTGATTTAAGTGATCTTTAGGTCGATTTTGGTCTCGCTGAAAAGAGGAATTCAATGCAATCATCATCCCCATGAAGTGAGTTTTCCAAAATGGAATTTGAGTGCAGTTGCATATTTTAACACTACCTCTCAACTAAGAAGAATTCCACTTGTTAATATATGTCCATCGATCAATATATCATCCTGAAATCATATGTCCCATATCAATAATATTGAATCATCAATGTTCATCTTGATTCATCTCTTGATTATTCATGTTTATCTCTTGATTGTTCCTACTCATATGTTGAATATTCTCGAATCTAAAAGAAGAATAAATTTGACATTATAGGGGATCTCAGTTTACCACCCTCTATCCATTAGGCTATTACCTGGAATCTCTGTCAGCATGATACTACTCGGAATCTCCACCAACGAGCTACTACTTGGGATTATCGAAGGGGAGTTAGATCTATGACCCGCATCAACATAGGAGAGAATATCATCAGGGAGCACATCTCAACCTGGAACCATGTCGAGGAGCATATATCAACCCAAAATATCATAGGGGAGATACTACTACGACCCTATATCAAGAAATAGGTGATATAGGGGAGTTGTTGTTAATTTTTTATAGGGCTACATTGTTCTTTTCTTTGATAATTTCATTTCTTCACTAACACATTAAGTTCACCCCATAACATTGTAACATTATTCATATTTCCATCATTATTCGTCAGCATATGAAACTATGTAGAAAGAACAATATCATCATTGTCATCAATCCAACAGAACATAAAGGAACTATAGACACCAGGATTGGTCACAGACCACAGCAAAACCCACTACGGGGAAAACCCTTGAAAATTATTCTTCTTCTTAGATTGTCATCAAATGATTCAGCAAAAGAGATTACAATGATTCATATCTTCATCTATGCAAAAAAATAACTATAACATCCATGACATGACCCTGAACACGCTTATACTTCAAAACCATGATCCTAAGGACTGTAATGCCATGTCACTGACTGTAGTCAACTACTGAATGGTCTTGCCACTGAGTGGAAACTTTGAAGTATTGATAATTCATGTTTTGGTCTTGAACGCTCCCTCAAACACTTTATGTGAGCATCTGATACTAAACTAGATGCTCCCAGGTGAACTACATGCGAGTGTCTGGGGCGAAACTGGACTACAGAAACCCTAGCCTCCTCGATGCTCCCTTAGACACTATGTGTGAGCATCCGAGACTTCCCGGATGCTACCTTGACCATACTGTGTGAGCATATAGGGACAAAAATCCTTAGTTACGAGCGTGCATCCAAGACTCAGAAACCCTAGACACATGCGAACTTCCTCCCTGTAGTTTCAGACCCTTTGCGTGAGATTTCCTCCATCAGACCTATGTGAACCAAACAATAGAAGAGAGAAGAAATTGCTTGATGATTGTGTCCAAATGAGCTTAAGGTATCTTCTATATATAGGCTTCCATGAGTGTTCACTTGATGTTGAGACCGACCTGTCCAATTATACATGTGCTTAGGGCCAACCTGATCCAATATACATGAGTGGATAAATAAATTCAAAAACCATGTTATGCTTATCCAAATAAGATGATATTTAGGTCGATTTTGGTCCTCTCAAAAAGAGTAACTCAATGCAGTCTTTATCTCCATCATGTGAGTTGTCCAAACTAGAATTTGAGTGTGGTTACATAATTTTAATACTCCCTCTCAACTATGGAGAATTCCACTTGCCAATATATGTCCATCAAACAGTATGCTATCCCAGTATCTTAAGTGTCATCATGTATTGTCATTGAGCATCTTTTTCATGTAGTTTTCATGCCATTATCATCATCACAAATCATCAATGTACATCTCAATCCATCCATTTCTTATCTCTTGATCGTCCCTGCTCATATGTTGAATATTCTCGAATCTAGAAGAAGAAGAATCGGAGGAGAGCTTAAGCTACCACCCTCTATTCAATGGGCTACTACCTAGTATCTTTTCCATTGTGATACTACCCAAAATCTTTATTATCAGGATACTAGCCGGAATATCAGTCAGTGGGCTACTACCTGGAATGTTTGTTGATAGGCTGCTACCCAGAATATCAGCCAGCGAGCTACTACCTGGAAATATGCCATCAGGCTACTACTTGGAAATATGTCGATGGGCTACTACTCATAAATAAGTCCTCAGGCTACTACCTAGAAATATGTCATCATGTATTATCATTGGAGAGCATATCATCAAGGAGCACATCTCAACCTAGAACCATATTGGGGAGCTACTACTCAACCTGGAATTTGATGGGGGAGCTACAACTCAACCCATATAGAGGAATAGGTAATATAGGGGAGCTACTATTCAACCCATCATGTCGCCTATTGATCTTCCTAGAAATGAACCTCAATAGTCATGTGGTATAACACCTGCATCATATTCCTAGCTTGAAAGATATTCGACTTACCAAAGTTAAGGATCTCACACCCCCAAGCCTCCTCATCCGTTGGCTAGACGGAGAGGTATAATCCCAACAAGCCCATCTTGTTGGTATGATATCAACTAGGGCATACTCTACAAAGACCAAGATAGGGTGAGCTACTACTCCAACCCTATGGGTACCAGATGGGGGTGATACCCTATTGTCTAGAGTTCCCTCAACCCCAAGAGCCCTCTATCTCAATTTTGTACCCTAGGAGCTCAGACAGGGGAGTAACATCTTGGATCAGTGTCCTCGAGCAGTGTTGCTCTCATCGTCATCATCGTACTTGTATAAGGTAATCATCATGTATCAATAGAAGTTGTCTCCTTTTCATACAGGAAATCAAATCAAATATCATGTTATAACATCAATAATCATATAAATCACAAAAGGATACCAGAATCATCCTCCTTCTCATGGAGGTGTCAATCACAAGCCAAGGCTTATCTCATACAACTGCATTGTCTCAATATAGAAAGTATCTTAGCCCCAACTATATATATGGGATACTTTGCCTCTCTATGTCATCGTAATGTATCTATGTAATATTCAAAACTTTCTCAAACATCTCTTCAATATAATCTTCATCATGCTTCATAGCTAGCCATGCTAGAAACATCGTACTCAACCTTGGTCATGCTACAGACCTCTTCATCATGGCAGATCTCATACTAAGGCATCATTCATATGTGCTCATCTCATCAACACATCCATACAGTCATATATAGTATGAAGAATATCTTAGACCAAAAATAGATCGCCCCATGCAGGTATCTCAAAGGGTGCTCGACGACAACTCTATGGACTCAGGTTCTATGCACATCATTTATATGGACATATGTTCAAAAATGGAACATCAATGCTTCAATCAACTGTCGGTTGCCAATTCAATCAGAGTGTCCAAGGATTTGATTTCCTCTCTCCAATACTTCTTCAATAGCTTCATAATATAGATTATATTTTCCCAATTTCATAAATCAATTCATTCATCATCTCGAGATTCAGAAGCCTTCTCCCTCTTACTTAGATCATCGTAGGATCATTACCTGCTATGAGGAGGTCATCAGTGTATAAAACCAAAACCAAAACCATACTTTGGAACACATCATCCAGACTTCACCAGATAGCAATCAATGCAGACACATCTAGATCAAGAATCTTGCTTCATGTAATGCTCTCTGCAAACATAAAACCAACTTTCTCAGCTTTTCATAAATCAATATTGTACCATCAACTAAGTCGGCTCATCAAAGTCATCAATATCACAGTATCAATTCTTTAATCCAGGTGACAGGTAAGGCTCATATCAATTCTTGACCTCATCTATTATTATGCCAACAAGTTTTCATTTATCATGCAATATCAATCAATTCATTATCATAATCATAATACAAGTCATTATGTCATGATACAGATGGCATGATGGCTAGTGTTAGATTTGTTGGTTTAACAGGTGGAATACTCCCTAGTTGAGAGGGAGTGTTAAAATTGGTAACTAGGGCCAAGTCCCACTTTGGACAACTCCTCTATAGAAGATAATTGTGGCATTAAATTCCTCTTTTCGAGAGGACCAAAATAAACCTAAAGATTACTGAATTTGGATAAGGAAAAATACTTATTTATTTAAAATAAATTCCATATGTCATAACTTTATTAAGGCAGGAAAATTGAAAATTTGAAATTCAAATTTTGCCTCCAAAAGTCAAGGTCGGCTTCACCTCCATAAGGGAAAATTACTATATATATTGGCATCCCTCATCCTCATTAGATATCATCTGGAAAAGGAGTATGTTCATCTCTTGGGTAACCACATATTAGAGAAGCTAGGAGGATGTATTGTTTGGATTTTTTCTTTGGCACATTGGTCTCCCACAAGTCTGAGTTAGAAGCAGGCAATTTGTTGTAGGCTTGAGGGAAACTTTGGGTAATTTGTTTGCCATGGTTTATGGGTTAGTATCTATCCAAAAGTGCAAGCATATAAGACAGAAGACCTCAGAGATCTAGTCACAGAATTGAGACGCCTGGCCTATTTGGTTTGTTTTTCTTATGATTGTGCAAGTCGAGTTTGGGAGGACCAGGCATCGTTTAGGAGAAGCTATATGGGCAGATTTTCCATCAAGTTTTGTGGGCTTATTCTCTATGACAGGAGTCGTTGTAGTTCTAGTTTGGTACAGGGAGGGTCAAGCCCTTTTAGGTGCATATTTGAGCATGGAGCAAAGCTAAAGATAAGAGACCAAGTCCCTTACTAAACAACGCAGTATTCAAGGCCTAGAAGAGGAGGATTAACGTTGAAGTTGAAGATTTGTAAGGCATAGATTGAGGACTATCATGGGTGCAGGAAGCCCTAATCAGAGGGGGTGAAAAATTCAAAAATTTGCACAAGGTCGAGACCAAGAGAAGCAAAAGAAGTCTGCTTTGACCATCATTGATATCTAGTTGGGGCAAAAGTCTGAAGTACATAATTGTCTAGGCTAATCCAGACTCCTTATTATACTCTCTCTCTCTCTCTCTCTCTCTCTCTCTCTCTCTCTCTCTCTGTGTGTGTTGAATATCTGATTAAAATAATAAGAAGAATTGATAAAGGGTTTTCCCCATCATGGGGTTTTTTCCCTGGCTTATGCCATATCCTTGTGTTCTTGGCTTTTCTTCTGCATTTAGCATTAATGTTCTTTCATCAGTTACTGTCATATTTTAATGATGAATGTGATTTATGGGCTAATGAAGTAATTGTCTTAAGCAAGGAACATGTTAACTCAAATTAACAATATTCTATATATAGGCTTCCATGAGGGTCCACTTGATTTTGAGGCCGACCTATCCAATTGTACATGTGCTTAGGGTTGACCTAATCCAATATACATGAGTGGATGAATAAATTCAAAAACCAACTTCTGCTTGTCCAAATAAGATGATATTTAGGTTGATTTTTGTCCTCTAGAAAAGAGGAATTCAATGCAATAATTATCTCCATCGTGTGAGTTGTCCAAAGTGGAATGTGACTGCAGTTGCATAATTTTAACAGCTACTACTCAACCCATCGTTTTGCCTACCAATTTTCTGAACAATGACCCTCAAGAGTCATGTGGTAGAACACCTGCATCATAATATGAACTTGGATGAGATACCTGACTTACCAAGAGGTAAGGATCACATGCCTCCAAGCCTCCTCAACCCGTTGACTAGACAGGGAGAGACAATCCCAGCAAACCTAGCTTGTGGGTATGATGCCAACTGGGGTATACTCTACAAAGACCAAGATAGGGTGAGATACTACTCCAACCCTATGGGTAACAGATAGGGGTGATACCCTATTGTCAAGAGTTCCCTCAACCCCTAGAATCCTCTATATCAATTCCTCACCCTGGGGGCTCAGACATGTTGGAAGAGTTGGCTCAATTTCCTCAATCAAATGCTCTCTATAACATATAATCATACTCATATCCAGTAATCATTATGTCTCAATAGCAGTTGTCTCTTGTTCATACAAAACATAAAATCAAATATCAAATTAGAACCAATATATATATATATATCACAAAAAGGACACCATAATCATCCTCCCTCTCAAGGAGGTGACAACCACAAGCCCGAGCTTGTCTTTGTTAAAATTGGCAACTAGGGCCAAACTCCATGTGGATCAGCTTATTTATGACATCTGATATTTTTATTGGATCCCTCTCGTCGAGAGGTGTAGGATTGATCCAAAGATCATCCGATTCCGATAAGTATTTATGGAGATATGAATTTATTTTGTTTATATAATTATTATCAAGCCGACCAGCAACTTGAGTAGGCTCAGAAGCCCAATAGACGTGTCTATTCATCATCCAATTTTTAGTATAAATTGGTGAGGATTTGATGTCATTTGTACAACGATTCTTGGTGTGATCTCCTCTCCACGTCTTGGGTTTTGAGTAGGAGAGTCACAAAAGGAATACGCTGCCTTAGTTTGCACGCAGATGATGCCCTAGCTGCAGTACGATGCTCTTACCACAGTGAATATAACCACAGAGAGGATGATGCCCTAGCTACAACCAAATGGAGAGCTCTAGCCGCAAATTGAAGGAGGTCTATCTGCTGTCTTGGAGAGCTCCTATACGCAGTCAAAGGAAGGCCTAATCCGCAGCAAAGGAAGGCTCCTAACCGCAGCAAGAGTATGCCCTAGCCGCAGCAAAATGGAACATTCAACGTGGTTGTTCTGAGGCCATTTCAGGAAGACCGTGAGGCTGTTTAGGAGGACTGAGTTAGAGGAGATAAGCATCAGATCTGTTGGGGTATCGTTGGAGGGAAAAGGATAAGGTTCATGCTGCCTGAAAGCTACAGGAAGACTGTGTGTTAGGCCGCAGGCCATAACACCACAGTCAAGTATTGTGTTGGGATGTTTGAGGGCTTATATATGCCCAGATCAACAACATAACGAAGGAGCTTTCCTATGATGCAATACCGCAGAGGTTAAAGGCTGTTTTGATGACTATTGGAGGACGTGCTTGGTGCCCTAACCAGTCATCATGGTGACAGAAGCAAATCTATTATTGACTGTCCTATTACATAAAGCAGTGACAGCTAGTATGATGTGAGCAGCATGGCAAACTTGTGCACAGCAACTCAGCAGTGGAGCAACATGATGCAGCTCAGGAACATAGTATGATGTTGTAACAAGAATGCAGCATGGCGATGGTTGCAGCATTATGGGGGCAGCAAAGTGATGGTGTATGATGAGTGCAGCATAGCAGTCATTGAGTGCAGATCAGCAATACTGGGTACATATCCATGATAAAGAGCAGCCCAATAATTGGAGCAGCTCTATGACAGGAGCAGCAACATGAAGTGCATAGCATGGTCATGATAAGTGCAGCATGGTGCAGCACAGAGAGGTGCAGCAAATGGACGAGATGCAGAACGATGATAGGTGAAGGAGTCACCTTGAGAATCAGTTGAAGCAGAATGTCTTCAACTGATCTCATCATGATACGAAATGATCTATGATAGATCTAGATAAGTCAAAGTATTGACTTCTGTTGTAAATGTACTCTCTCTCTCTCTCTCTGTGCTGAACTTTGAAGATAAAAGAAAATTTGATCAAAG
>APFE030425523.1:12898-37442 GCA_000404065.3 Pinus taeda
CTGCAGTTTATCGTAATGCTGATGTGATTGCTAATTGTGAAAATTTAAATAAATTGCTCTAGCATAGAACATACCTAAAATTAACAGTCTCATACGGTATCACTATCTCAATATATGAAGGTAACTCAGACCCATCTATATGCAGTATCTCATAACTGGTTCCCACTCTTTGTCATCACAATGTATTCATGTCATGTCCAGAACTTGCTCAAACGACTCTCCAAGGAGCTTCTTCATCCTGCCTCATAACTAGACATGCTAGAAACTATCATACTCAACCTCGGTCATGCTACAGACATCTCATCCAAGATATCATGGAAGATCTCATACTAAGACAACATCCAAATGTTCTCATCAATAATAATCCCAAACATGATTAGTACATCCATGCAATCACATATCGTAGAATGAATATCTCAGATCAAAATTGATCGTCCCATGCAAGTATCTTGAAGGATTCTTGGCGGAAAATCAATGTATATGAAGCGGCTCAATCATGAATTCACTCAGGTTCTATTCACATCATATATATACAAATGGGTGTTCAAAATGAAACATCAATGCTTCAATCAACTATCAGTTGCCAAGTCAAGTTCAACAATATCTCTTCGCAACTTCTTGAAATTCAATCAAAGTGTCCAAGGATTTGCATCAACACTTCTTCAATAATTTTTCAATATAAATTTTCTTTTCTCAACTTCAAAAATCGATTCATTATTCCATGATTCGTTATTTCAAGCTTCAAAATCCATCTCCCTCTTACTTTGAACATCGTATGCTTATTTCCTATCAAGAATAGATTATCAGTATAGAAAACCAAATTTAAAATCAAAGTCATACCTTGTACCAATTTTGAAGTAGAGGTTTGGATCGACACATCTTCTTGGCTTCACCAGATAATTGTCAATGCGTACATATCTGGATCGGGGAGCTTGCTTCATACAAAGTTTTCTGCAAACATAATATTTTACCAAAGAAATATGTTTATCCTTACATGAATCAATGTTGTCAAATCAAAACCAATATCAAAATCATTTGTATCAAATTCTTTAGACCAGGTGACAGGTAGAGCTTTCATCAAGTCATGACTTCATATATTATCATGCCAACAAGTTGTCATAAGAAACATCTATCCATATTTCATCAAGTCATTATCACGATCATAATATAAGTCATTTCTGTAACTATATGCAAATGCATATACCAAGGATAAGTCATGTAGGTTCCATCCATTCATTTTGAGATAGCTTCATACTAAATCACAACTGTCAATACTTAAACTAATGAGCTAAGAATGAGGAGGCCAATACAAAATCATTATCGAATACCAATATTAGTCACTAAAGTTACTATTCCCATATAACATTGCCATCAAGGAAAATCATTAGTCGTCAAATCAAATCATTAGTCATCGAGTCAAATCCCAAATTTTCTATCATAGTGAGATATATAGTCCAGAACATATCTCAACATCAAGTTAAAGTTCTACATCATTATCATTCATCATGACAAAACTCCAAACGTTGTTCATATATATCTATCAGCCAAATCATGTTACACTCTTGTAGCACATACTTCAATGGTTAAATCATACTGACATATCTATATGCATATCATGGTCACCTGCAAACACAAGTTCAGTCTACATATTCATATTATAGTAAATCATTCAAACTTCCCTGCTCATAGAAATTTCTATTGTCTCCTTCATATCTGTAGGAATGACAACTTTCAGGCGAACATCTAATTTCATGCACAAAACTTCATTTTATTTTCGTTTATGTCCTGCAAGCATAGTCGCACCCATAGACCTTCCTCTGTGTGGTTGGGAGACTACAATCACACCCTCAACCTTACTTATGTGTGGCTAAAAGGCTATAGTCACACATGTAACCTAGCTTCTATGTGACCGAGGCTTAGAGTAAGGGAAAACTCTCTCTTCACATATCAAAACTTTGTTGCAGATCAACAATATTAGATATTTGTCTGTTTATGCCCATTAATCTTACTCCAACAGTAAAGAATATACATATATTGAGAGATTATCCCTCTGAATGGGAATCCACTTCAGTCATCTTCATTCAAGTCATCAACCTATCTGTAACACTGTCATGCATCAGCAGATCTATTAAATCATAAAGTCAGAAACCAATATGGTTGGGGAGGTTAGTTTTGAGGCTTGAAGTGATCCCTTAAGACTGAGAAACCAATATGGTTGGGGAGGTTGGTTTTTAGGCTTGGAGTGACCCTTAAGTCATTAAGTTTGACTGAGAGACCAAGGGGACTTGGTCAGGAAGATTTATTTTTGAGTACTCTCTAGAGTCATTGTGCTTGACTAAGAAACCATTGCATGTGGTTAGAAAGTTTGCCCTCATTTATTGATCCCATGGTCAATTGGGCACTGACCTTGATGTAATTGGGTTTGTCTTGTGGGGTGAGTTTGATGACATGTATATTTCCTTATGATGAGACTTGTACATCTGACTTTGTGATCTCTCCCTTAGGTCATTACTGAGAGACCAATGGATTGGTTGGGGAGGCTACTATTGAGAGAGAGAAAGAAAAGTACCTCCCTAGCTAAAAGGGAGTGTTG
The DNA here is from genome assembly GCA_000404065.3 of Pinus taeda. Lineage (NCBI taxonomy): Eukaryota > Viridiplantae > Streptophyta > Pinopsida > Pinales > Pinaceae > Pinus > Pinus taeda. The sequence continues at coordinate 15,492 of APFE030425523.1, forward strand.
AAAATTGGTAGCTTCGGTCGGTAGTTTCAGTGTCAAAATTGAAGATGAAAATTATTATTTTCCAATTGTCCAAGTCAGCCCCACCACTTGAAGCGATTTAACCATATGGTCAAAATCCTCATCTTGACTCACATATATATTGGCATTTGATTAACCTCATTTGGAATCCATCCATCACTTATTCATTCGACCAATCAAGAAGATATGTTCACATGTGAGACAAGAAGAAGAAGAATATTTGTCTCTACATTGTCCAGCATATTTGAATTTTGTTGACCATCGTTGACTTGATTCGTTTCTCTGTTATTTAACCGAATCGTTAACTAAGGTTTGAAGGTCGAATTATCTATGGTTCATTGACTATTGTTGACCGAATATTTTCTCCTATTCTATCCTGTTAACCGAGAGTTTACCACAGGTCCACTTCTATAAATTGACTGAGATTTTGACTGAAGAATTCTAGGTCAAATTTCGACCCTTTGACTAAAAGCCTCAGGCCCAAGTTTAGCCTTCAAATTGTATCGTTAGAAGTAGTTATCAGTTTGAAAATTGCTCTAGTCTTGTTTGTTATTAGAAACCCAATAAATGGAAGGCATCCCTTCAAAAACAATTCTGGTGTTTGATGGAAATGATTATCTACCAACAAAGTTACCAACTCAATAAGAACTGTAACCTCAAAATGAGAACTCTAACCCAAAAAAACCCTATTTTGTGAAAAAAAAGAAAAGTAAAAACACCCCGAAAATGAGAATTGTTGATGTTGCATCAACATTTATTTTGTTAATATTCCAAATTGTTTTAGAAATGGCATTAAATATCAAAACACTTCTGCAAAAAACATGAAAAAACACCTCTAAAAAGAAAAGTGTTGATGTTGTATCAACAATTTCTTTTTCTTTTTTTGGTTAAAATTCCACTTTTTTTAATAATGGCATTAAAAACTGATTTTTTTGTGCAATAAGCACAAAATAACACTATGAAATCAAAAAGTGTTGATGTTGCATCAACGTTCTATTTTCTTTGTTAAAATTCCAACATTGTTTAGCAATGGTATTAAAAATAAATATCATGTCTTTAAAAAACCTTACAATTCCAATAACTTTCAACGATAATGTTAAAGATAAAATATCATGACTCCATAAAACCTAAAATTCTAACAATTTTCAACCATGGTGTTAATAATAAATATCATGACTCCAAAAAACCTTAAATTTTTTACAATTTTCAACCATGGCGTTAAAGATAAAATATCACAACTCTCAAAAACATTAAAGTTTTGTAGATTTTCGTAGTTAACAATATGATCTTGAGAGCTTTTGGAATACTGTGTGATTTTTTTTAGGTGTCCAAGAGACCTTAAATTTTTAAACATTTTTTAGCCATGGGATTAAAACCAAATAACATGAGTATAAAAAACCCTAAATTTTCAACATATTTCAATCAAGGCATTATAGACAAAATATCATGACTAAAAAACCTTTAAAAAAATGAATACCTAAATCAAAGAGTCATTATACCAAGAATATTGTTTTTAATGTTAAAAGTATATCTCTTTTAAAATCTTAACCTAATGCAACTTGACACATTGCAACAAAAACTTTAAAATCAACAATTAATGACACATTGTGGGAGCGACTTGACTCATTGCAATGAAAACTTACAAATAAACCATCAAATTGACACATGGGTGGGGCGAACTCGATCCATTGTAACAAAAACTTAAAAATCAATTATCAAATTGACACATGGTGGGGTCGGGTTGCTAGTCAAGCATCCATGACCCTTGTAGCCCAAAAAGTAAATAAATAAATAATTGAGATTTAAAATATAAATAACACTGGAAAAAATAAAAAATAAAAAAAAAAAAAAAAAAAAAAAAAAAAAAAAAAAAATTAAAAAAATTAAAAATAAAATAAATAAATTTAAAAAAAAAAAAATAATAATAAAATAAATAAAATAATAAATAAATAATAAATAAATAAATATAATAAATAATAAATAAAATAAATAATAATATAAATAAAATAAATAATAATAAGTAATAATAATAATAAAATAAAAATAAATAATAATAAATAAAAAAATAAAAATAAAAAATAAAAAAATAAAAAATAATAATAAAATAATAATAATAATAAAAATAAAAATAAAATTAAAAAAACAAAAATAAAATAAATAAAAATAAAATAAATAAAAATAAATAAAATCAAAACAAACAAAATAAAGTGAAGCATAAAAGATTTACAAAAATAACCCATAAAAGGGAAATTTTCTATAAAAAAAATCACAAAAAATAAAAAATATAGCAAAAAAAAAATATCTTACTAAAAAGCAAATATAAATAAATTGAAAAAAAAAAAAAAAAAATCCTCAATTGGGGTGATGGAAAGTGGATCAGTGACGAGGGAGTTGGTCAACACCTCCCTTCCCATGCAGTAATCCAATGCAAGTTGATGAGCATGAGATGGCTTCATTTGGAGCTCAGATAGGGAATCTTCTAGAGGTTCCCAGGCATTTTAATTTCTTAAGCATGTGGAGGGTAACAACCTTTGAGTTAAGTGCTTGGAGAGTTATGAGAGACAAACAAAGAGTTTGTGCTAAGGAATTGGCTAGCGTCTGGCTTAAGCCACCCAGAGCTCTATGTAGTAGGGATGATGAGAGTTGTTTTAAGGATGGGGAGCATGAATTCTTATGTAGTTCGGGGTTGAAGCTAGCTTGTATCCTCTACAACATGAGTAATTGGATTGTCAACAATGATTCACACCTTTCCTTTTAGCGAGAGTGGTCTGGAGCTTTAGGGACTATCTTCGACCAAGTGCTTGTCTTGACTCCCTAGTGGAATTTATTGGTGGAACCGGGATCGGGGGTAAGCGTGGAATTGAGGACAAGTAGGGTATCAGAGGTGTCATCTCTCAGAGGGCTCGAAGGGCGCTTTCAAAACATTCGCTTGGAGTTGTAGGTATTTCATCCTAGGTTAATTTTCTTTGTTTTTTGGTCTGACATTGCAGGGATTATGACAAAGGAGGAGAGGTTTGTTGTGTAGAAATATGTAAGTCAATAGGAGGTTGGGCGAGCCTTAGGCCTTGCAATATTCTCCTCCCCCACATTCTAGTCTTTAGGGTCCTACTTGGTAAGGGTTTGGCGGCTAAGGAAACTTTCTTTGTGAAAGTGGTTGGTGGTTTATGTTTGAGAGACCTAGTTTAAAAAGAACAGTGGGGAGGATTCGTTGTTCAGTGGGTGGCCATGCAGGACAAGGATGGGGGCTAGGTGAAATTGGAAGTCTGACTAGAGTGGGAGTGGACCCTAAAGGTACTGGTGACAATTGGCGGGTGGTGTGGGGTTTCATATGCCTAGCTAGACAAAAGGGGAGAGTGAGGGAGTCACTCAGGTGGAATCTAAGCACGAGTCATATATTTGGTCGAAAGGAGGGTTTTCGTCGCTTGGTGGTCAGAGAGGTAGAAATTATTTGTCGGCGTGGGCATGCCCGTCAAAAGAGAGGCCAAATAGGACATGGGTCACCATGTTGGGCAGGCAGACGATGGTGAGGATCTTGTGAAACAATCAAGCAATTCACCAGGAGGTGTTGACCTGTTGCCACCATTTGACATCCTTGAGGCTTAGATTCCACAATTGAAAACCATGGAGTAACTAGCTCATGACAAACATGATGATCACAACGAGACCATTTCGTTTATGAATTATCTCCAACATAACCAATGGCACATGCTGGACAGAATGGTTTCTCTCCAGCCGAGACAAAGGAGGCTACAGGCAAGGATGGACAACATCAAAGGTAGGATGGCCCATATAGCAGCTCATATTTATGAAGGCTTCCATAAGCCGCGTGGAAACGAAATGGACATCATGGGGTTGGGTAAAACTACCGGCTAGTTATGAAAATTGGGTGTATTCTAATTCTAGGTCAATTTTGGTCACATTGAGCAGTCCCTTTTTGGCTGGTTAGTTTTGTTACATTATGTTGTTACCTTTCTCTTCTATTAATACTAATTGGCCAATAAATCTGGTAGGAATGAGCCTAACTATATTTAGATCAAAACCTCATCATAATTTTTATTTTTTTTAATAAAATTATTCAATTTCAAAAAAAATAGCAAATAAAAAATATAATAAATAGTTCAAAAACTTCCACCCAAAATTACTCATAATGAATCCTGAAAATTATTTGCAAAAACATTATAAATTACAGAGGCTTGAACTTGGGAAAAAATAAAAATTATTAAAAAAACAAATTTTATAATAATATTTTTTTTACTTGACATTAATATATTAGATATAAATTTAATTATATTTAAAATAAAACTCAAAAATAAATTTATAAAAAAATAAAATTGTGAAATAAATAATTTGGGGTCAATTCCCGAAATCGACCCCATTATTAACGCACATAAATTATTCGAAAGACATAAATTAATTGCATGAGGATAGAATGTTTTTAATGTAATTGTTATTCATTCAAATTAAAATTAACCATCAAAGAAATAATTTGTCGTGGAGGGGACCATGATGTGCAGTTACAGGGTGCTCTGAACCATCATATCTGTGTGGTTCTAGCCTTTGCACATAACCATTTCATGTCACTTTATCATTCCAAGAAAACATTGTCATGTGCTTAACCCAAAGGCCGAGAATTTTTTGCTTCTTTGTTACTAAAAACTGATTGTTTTTGCTTAGGTATTGCTCATTTAATTTACATTAAATCACACTTAATGTTTTCCTTTCAATGTGAGGTTTAGTTATTTGGGCACTCTATTTCTATGTTCAGTTATTAGTCCCTTCCAGAATATTTAACGCTGAATTGAGCGGGGTGGGTCGAAGGCTGGGCGCGTGCCGAGAGGAGAAGTTTGCCGAAAGCAACCACCTGGGATGCCATAGATCTGCTCTGTCGCTCCAATCCTTGACGAGCAGGTTAGTGTGGACCAATACATGCCCTGCTCTTGTTCTTTCCCTGCTTCATAGCTGTTTTGCCTTTTCTGAGCTCCCATGCATGTCTATCGCTTGTCGCGCTGACACCTGACGACACCAGCCCTTAGCTTCCCATGAAAGCTATCAAATTGACACGCTCTCTTCCCTCTTCATCGTGCCATCGTTCATTATCCCACTATATTTACAGCCTTATGGAGGGGTGATGGTTTTGGCCCGCATCCGTCTTCGTTCTCACAGGCAGCGGAGTTTTTTGAATATCAATTCTCTTCCCTTTGGCTAAAAATCTCTGGTTTTTCGATTCTTCGGGTATTTGGTTATGCTGGAAGCAAATGGTCGCTCTCCCCTCGACACGCGCCTGGAAAGAGGTCAGTAATGTGAACAATCCCTCCCAGTTTATGTTTTTTCTGTTTCTGTAAATTTGAGCTTCTGGAAGTAGTTCTTAGTTTTCTTTTAAGATTGTTTAAGCATTTGTAAATCGGAAATGCTTCTAAAGAACGAATGCTAGAGATTTGGAGGGATTTAAGTATTAATCTCCACTGGCATGCTCCTTAAAATTTCTAAGATTGGGTCTGATAGATGTCACTATGGTCTGGGCAATCTTCCGCAACCTGAAAAAGTTCATTGTAATTCATAAACCGTGCTCAGACTTTCATTTCAATATAGGAGGGTGGTGGTGTATCGTTGAAGTTTATTGTTGCTGCTTAGTGTGTCAAGACTCGTCTTCCAGTTAACAAAAGCAGGGTGATGGTCGTCTCTCCAGCTTCCATCCAAAGCTGGAACACTCTTTCTCTGCAGAACTTGGAATTGTCATGGTCTGCAACCAGTAGCCTTGCCCATCAACCGGTGTCTCAAAATTTTCTGGACCGGAAAATTTTTACGGGCCCGGGTTATCTCAGCCTTATCTGGAATTGTCTTTCAAATCTCTTTGGGATTTGAACTGTGTCCTTAGGTGACGTGTTTTAGTACTTGGAGGCAAAAACAATCTGATTACACCCACCCTCAGTAAATTACCTTCTGTCATCCCGTATCCCTATAGTTATTATCTATGACCAAAAGGTGTTCTCTTTCTCCGTGTTTGCCTCGGCTTAATTCTAGAGTCTTCTAAGTATCCGTTTCAGTGTCAGAGATGGTGTAACATCACTCAAATTCCCTCGTCTGGCATTTACTCAATCCAGGTTTTATGTTCAGAAGTGTGGTCAGAGCATGATTAATGTTCTGGTTCCAAATCAATCCGCAAATCCTTTTTAGGACTAAGGTACTGGCTCTAATCCTAAGGTAGGGGTTTTTTTTGGAGGCACATGGAGAGTGATACAGACCCGTCGGCCACGGAAGCAATGGTCAAAGCAGCAATCCAGGCCGAGAAGGCATGGGAGGATGCCACGTTGTCGGGTGGATGGCATTCCACCCTGGACGACGTGGTTGTTAAATCGATGATGTGTATTGATGATAGAGAGAGAAAAGGTTTTCATAGGAACAAGTTGTCCAGGATGGATGACAGGAGGGATAATAATCATCAAAAAATACTGATGCATGAGCATGCCAGCAGTTACAACAAAGCCCGCAACCTTGTCAAAACTACTTCCCCGCCCACTGCAATTAAATTGGACAGCATTCACCTAACCGAAAGAATTGAAAATTTACAGGACCTTGCCTTGGTGGGAAAATGGCATTTTCCAAAATGGACGATGTCGGGATGAGAAAGTGGCTCGAGGTTCAGTGGAAACCTGTGATTGGATATACCCCCATCATTTCTAATCGTATGAAAGGATGGTGCTGCTTCCATTTCCTAAAGCCCTGTGACGTAGAATCCATTTTGAAATGTCCATGGGTTTACAATAGGGGCTTCCTTGCCCTCTACAGGTGGTACATAGGATTTAACCCTTTAAAAAATACTCCAATGAATAACCTTATCTGGGTCAAGCTCCCAAATCTGCCTCTGGAGCTGTGGTCCAAGGAGACGCTTGCTGAAATAGGTAATTCTATTGGAAGATTTGTTTATGTTGACCCAAGATGTTTGGGTGCGAGGGACAAGAGAATAGCGTGGATTCTTATTGAAAAGGCCTATGAGGGGGGGGGGGGGGGCGCGGGTTCTCGGACCATATTGAGATCGCTTGGATAGACCTGAAGATCAAACAAAGACTGGATTTTTGGGGCATCCCTTTCAGGTGCTCTGCGTGTCACAGAACAAGCCACCTCATCCAAAATTGTCATCGGTTACCATCGTCAAAAAGTAGGATGATGCATCGTAAGACCGGGGTAGACTCTCCTACGCTTAGTGAAAAGGAAACCCTATCGCCTTCAGCTACTCTTTCTCCGACAGAACTTGTGAATGGGCAAGTTCCTGAAAATCTGGATAGCAATGTCATCCTTTCTCCGCAGTAGTTGTCTCAGGAGATCTCTTATGAACGTGAATCAAGACCCGAGAGCTCGAGGAAGGTTGTAGGTTCCTCACAAATCAAGAATCCGACTATCCAGTGCCAGTCTATTCCAGAACCAATTGGCGACATAGCTGTCTCGTCTCCTCCTCCCATACATCTCAAAGACTTTATAGTAGGATACCACCCCATTACTATTTCCTCATCTTCGCCATCGCCTAAAAAGCCTATGAAATTATCTTCGAAAGGAAAGGAGCCAATGTCGGTTATTACCCCTCTAAATTCCCCGACCTCCTCGCCTGTTAATCCATATGAGAGTGACCTGGATTTTCTCTTAAGAAGAAAATCCCTGGAACTGGAACCGCTGACTATTCATAAACTGGGTAATCTGGGAGTGCCTTTTATTAGCCCTAACTCTGCAAAGAATATAATTGTCAGAAAGAAACATAATGGGGGCAACAGGGATTTTAGGGGGAGGTCATTTATTGCAGATGGTGGTATAAGGAACCTGTCCCTGACTGAGGTTCCCATCTATCATAGGTCAGAGACACAACCTCTTAGAGCATGCGTGGCTGGTAACCCTTCCAAATGACCTTTATGATCTCCATGAACATTCGAGGTCTGGGAGCAGACCTCAAATTTTTGGTGCTAAAATACCTCTTTTATTTTGCTCAGCGAAAAATAATTTTAATACAAGAAACGATGCATAGCAGCCATGTATCAATTGCCTATTTTAGGAAAATGTTCCCCTCATGGTTCCTGGTAGCTTCGGAGGCTAAGGGTCTATCGGGAGGGTTGGCGGTTCTGTGGAATCTTGATTGGATTAGGGCGAGGGCATTCAAGTGCTTCGTTGGCATTCTCATTACGGCATCCATCAAAGGGAAAAAATACCCTATAAATATCTTGAATACTTATGCCCCTCACAAGAATAGGATCTCTTTCTGGGATAAATTTTTTGCATCAGAAATTTTTGATTTAGAACCATTGATGATTGCAGGTGATCTAAACGTAACTCTATGCACTGAAGAAAGATGGGGAAACTGGAGGAAAAAAGATCTGCTTGCTAACTGCATAAAGCACGAATTACTGCAGAGAAATTTTGTAGATATTACACCTTCAAAGATGATGCTGACATGGGATAATGGAAGGTTAGAAAAGGAGTACATTGCTAAAAGGATCAATCGGTTCATTATTCATGGCAGTAGCATTGATAAAATGGGAATGCCACACTCATCCATTGGGACTGCTCTTATATCTGATCATAGACCGATTTATCTTGGATGGAAGGAAAGCGTTTTCAGAAAAGGGTACCCTTTTAAGTTCAATAGAACATGGCTACAAGACCCTGACTTCAATGAGGTTGTATCTAAAACTTGGAAGGATTTTTCTGCTAAGGTTTCGGCTCCCCCGTTTATGACTTTCAGAGACAAGCCGAAGGCCATGAGAAAAGTGGTCAAAGATTGGCAATTTAAAAAAAGACAGAGGGACAGAGCCTCTCTTCAAGAAATGCAGTGGGCACTGGATAAGATCTACATGGATCTGGATGCAAATTCCTTTCCCTTCAGCATGAGATGCCGAATAAAAGAGTTGGAACGAAAAAACCAACATATTTGAAACAGGAGGAAGCCTTTTGGAGACTCAAAAGTAGAGTAACCTGGCTTAAGGAAGGTGACAGGAATACGAAGTTCTTTCATAAATATGCAAATTCCAGGCAGGTGAAAAACACCATATGGAGGATTAGCGATGGTCAGGGAGGCTTTTATGTCACTCAACAAGATATCTCTAGCGAAGCTGTAAATTATTTTAAAAACCAATATAAAAGAAGGGCAGGATGCGGTATCCAGGAGATTCTATGGGGGATTGATTTGGTGCCTCAGATGTTTGATGACGAAAAAAATGAGAGTCTCTTTCGGCCTATAACAGAGGACGAGCTTATTGGTGTTTTGAAGGACTTTAAAAAGGACAAATGTCTTGGCCCGGATGGCTGGACTATAGAATTTTTTATTCACTTCTTTGATATTATCAAGCAAGATCTGTTGAGGATGGTCGAAGCATCAAGAATTTCAGGTACCATTCATCAGATTACATCCTCCACTCTAATAGCGCTTATTCCGAAAAAAGAGGAGACGGTTTCCTTCCAAGATTTTCGACCGATATCCTTATGCAACATTTCTTTCAAAATCATCACAAAAATTATTGCAGAAAGGATAAAAGATACTCTCGCCACCTTTATTACTAAGGATCAACATGCTTTTTTAAAGGGAAGGAATATATTGGATGTCGTTGCCAATACACGGGAAAGCTTGTTTACTATGCTCTAAGAGAAATCAGATGTTTCCATTCTGAAAATTGATTTACAAAAAGCTTATGATTGCTTGGACTAGAGTTTTATAAAATGTTTATTGGCAAAAATTGGCCTGAAACCAAACTCTATCAGTTGGATTATGGCGTGCGTGGAGAACATGAATTATGCAGTTATCATAAATGGCATGCCCTCTTCTTTTTTTCCAGCTGAAAGAGGACCTCGTCAAGGATGCCCCCTATCTCCTCTGTTGTTTATCCTGGCTATGAACTCTCTGAGCATTCACATTAACAAGGCGGTCTCAAAAAATAGGTGCAGGCCCGTAAAGATATGCAAGAAAAACTTCATCTCACACAATATTTTTGTTGATGACGTGCTTATTTTTGCTATGTTGTGCAGGGAGTCGTGGACCTACCTCTTTGATATCCTTATTAGATTTCAAAGCGCAACAGGTTTACATATAAACAAGGCTAAGTCTGTTCTTTTCCATAACGACACTAATATAGAAATGGTGACCTGGGTCTCTGAGTTATTTGGCATAGAGTCGAGGCCGATCAAAGATGGGGTTAAGTATCTGGGCTTTCAGTTAAAAGCCAACAATTACTCTAGCGTGGACTGGCAGTGGATGATTGACAGGTTCTACAAAAAGATCTCGGCTTGGGAGTTCAGGTGACTCTCCTTAGCGGGTAGAGTTATTTTAACGCAATCTGTCTTATCGTAAATGGTTGTCTATTGGGCTCATATATTCTTCCTCCTTGCGAGTATAATACACAAAATGAACAAGATCTCTGCAAATTTTATATGGGGTGGCAAATCTCATCAAAAAAAATATCACCTGTCTAGGTTGGAAAAGATAGCTTTGCCCAAGAGCTCAGGACGCTGGGGATTAGTGGATCTGAGGGTCTTTGGTAAAGCTCTACTTTGTAAGTCTTTGTGGAGGGGGCTTTTTGGGGAAGGGCCATGGAGCTACACCATCTAAAAGAAATATATGAAAGGAAGGGATATAGAATTCTGGTACAGGAAAGGTAGGATTGGAACAAAATATGGCTCAACTATTTGGCTCAGTTTTCGGAAAATAGAGCAATATTTTCTAAACAATATGAAGTGGAAATTACAATCCGGCAACAAAATTCTTATTGGCATAGACCCCGTCATGGGTGATCGGGAGGGTATTTCCATTCATGAGGAACTTCTTAATTTTCTGCACAGAGTTGGTATTTTTACGTGGGACAAGCTCATTTTAGCCTGGCAAGGTCCTATTCCCCTTTGGAAAGAGGCTAACGATCTCAGCATGTTGGTTTCGCTCGCTGAGCTTTGGAAATCCATCATGGTATCTTTGAAAGGTTGTGGCTTTCATCGTTCAAGGTTAGAAGACTATTTGATTTGGTTGGTTCCAAATGCAAACATGGTGGTTCAAGTAAAAGACATCTATGCTGATCTGATTGCCCCAAAGTCCCCTCGTGTTAGTTCGATTTTTCCTCCGATCTTATTGAAGATAGGCTGCCCTTTGAAATTAATTTTCTTCTCGTGGCTTGTTTTCCACAACAAAAATCTGACATGGGAGAATCTAAGGAAAAGGTATTGGCATGGGCCGAGCAGATGTGTGATGTGTTTTTCTCACGAGGAGTCCAATTTCCACATGTTTTTCCAATGTCAATCTTCGATGCAAATTTGGCAAGAGTTGGCAAATCTTTTTGGTTTCCCTCTCATTGCTTTTGTCTCTACTCAAGTAGCCTTTGATTGGTGGAGTACGCAAAGAGACTCTTGGAAACCCATGCTTATTATCTTCCTCTGGTGTGTTTGGAAATGGAGGAACAGTAAGATTTTCAAGGAATCAAAGATCCCCCTCAATTCTATCCTGCAACAAATCATATTTGTTTATGATTCTATTCCGAAAATGCAGCCCAAATTGAACAAAGGCTACAGAACAGAGGACGTTGGCATCCGCTCAGAGCATTCAAGGGCGTTCTTCGATGGGGCCGAACAACATAAGATCTGTGCATGTGGGGCTTACATTGTAATGGACAGAAATTTGCAATACTTTATTTCATGGAATGGAGGCAGGGGTACCAACATCTTAGCCGAGGTGCAGGCCCTTGCTGGTCTTCTCGCTCTTTGCATCTTTTTTGATATCCAAGCTATTTCTATTTTTGGTGATTCCAAATCTGTGATTGATCATGTCATGGGATCGAGTCACATCGGATCCCCCCACCTAGCAGGTTGGTTGGACAAGATCATGTTCTACTGGGGACTCATGAAAGAATGCTCAATTCAACACATCTGTCGTGCTCAAAATCAGCAAGAGGACTGCCTGTCAAAGGAGGGTCTGTGTCTTGGGACAGGGTCCTGGTCCATGACAGTTATTTTCGACGAGAATTCCTGGCTCATCCAGGATTTCTCTCTCCCTAGATGCTGATTTCTCTATGGTTTTTTCCTTCCTTCTTATCTTTTGCTTCTAATGTGTGAATATGTCATGATATATGGATGACCAACGGTATCTCTGGTCTTGGTTTTCATATCTGAACTGGTCCTGTATGTGTCGCATATATCATGTTTTTGTTTGTGACTTGTTCTGGAATATTTTTGGCAACAGGTTGTATTTTCAAAATCGAGACTCTACAGCACCTGATCGCTGTAATATGTACAATCTGGAACCTTATATTCTCTCAATATAATATTATGGTGCTTTTTTGTTCTGAAAGATATTTAACGCTGAATTATTTTGGGTTTGTGTGGATGTGTGACGATATCGGCCATCAAGGGTTCATGATATTTCATACTTTGAGAACCAGTAAGATAGCAGTGAGGGTAAGGTGGGTTTCGGGAATCCATCCCCTTCCCCTTGTGAGGTATCACTCAATTTTTTTTTTACGATTTTTTTAGTTTTTAATAATTTAAAAAAATACAAAGTTTAATATTTATTTTAATAATTGTAATTTGTTTTAAATATAAAAAATAAAAATAAAAATTATTTCACATTTTAATATATTTTTTATTAAGAAAAACTCTTGGTATAAATAAAATAAGTTGTAATTTTTATTTTATTTTGTAATATTTTAATAATTTTTTTCCATCTTTTGTTTTTTTTAACTTTTAATTGTGTGTTTTTACTACTTAATTTTTATTTTATTTGTTTTTTAATTTAAATTTAATTTTTAATTATTCTTAATTTTTTTTAAATTTTTATTTTGTTAATTTTAATTTTTCTATATAATTAAATAGTTTTAAAGCTTTTTAATATATATATAATATATATTTAAATTTCTTGTTCAAATTTTTAATTATAAGAAAAATACTATAATATATAGATATATATATATTTATATTTATAGTATTATATTTATATTTAACATGTTTATAATGTTTAATTATTTATTTAATTTTTTCCCCCACTTTAACAAATTTATTTTCAAACTGTTGTTAATGTATTTGTTTAATTGTTATTTTATATATATATATATTATTATATATACTATCTAAATATGATATTTCGTAATTTTTTAATAAAGTTTTTAATTTTCTTTCAAAACTTTTTATTATTGTGTATTTACTTAAATTTTAAATAAATCATGTAATTTTGGAGAAAAAAATCAAAAATATTATTAGTTTTTGACATAAATTCATATAATTTACTATTTTTTCAACTTTTTCTTCAACTAAATTTTTTATTTGACATGTCATTTTAGCGAAAAGGTCCCTAAATGTATATTTTTTAACTATATTTATATGCAAAATGTGTATTTTTTGTCAAATGTTTAAAATTATTATTTTTTCATTGACAATTATTTGATATGTATTGAAGTATTAATTAAGGATACATAAATATATAAAAAAGCATAACTTAATTTAATTATTTTTCATGAACTTTGCAGAAAAAATTGAAAATTTTATTATAAAAAAACATAGCAAAGAAAAACAAACTTAAACTTGAAAAATATTCAAAAAATAAACATATCATGAGGAAGAAAAAAAAAAAGACAACTTGAAAAATTGTTAAATAACCAACATTATAAAAAAATGCACATAATTAAGACATAAGAAAATTTAAAGTGTCAAAAATATCCCCTCCTTCGCCCACTCCTCCCGAACCTCACCCCACCTTCCAAAAAAAATGTAGATGTTGTATCAATGCTTCTCAAAGTCAGCATGAAAATCACCGACATTTAAAAAAAATGTTCATACTTTACACATCCGAAAATTTAAAGTGTGAGAAATATGCCCCCGAAAAAACGATCTATGTTGGATCAATACTTTTCAAAATTGGCCTGAAAATTATGAACATTTAAAAATTGTCCATTCTTAATACATAAGAAAATTTAAAGTGTTGAAAATATGCTACTAAAAAAAATCGATGTTGCATCAACAGTTTTAAAAATTGGCATTAAAATCATAATCTGATGTGACCTTTAACAAAATGAGAACTCGGTATAGATTTCATTAAGTTGGTAACTTTGTTCACTATGGAGCAATTGCATGGAAACCTACTTAAAGGCTTTAGGAGTGGATGTTTGGCTCTCCATCATAAATGGTTATAAAGTTCCTAAAAATATTCCATTTGAAACTAATGAGAAGAAGTTGTTTATCTGCAATTCAAAAGTTCTTCATACTATCATTGGTGGTTTGTCAAGAACCATTAAGTCCAAGGTGATGACTTGCACCATAGCCAAAGAAGTATGGGATAAACTTAAAACTTTGCATGAAGGTGATGATAAAGTCAAGTGGGTCAAACTTCAAAAGTATATAGCTCAGTTTGAAATTCTAAAAATGGATGAAAAATAAGATATTGTGACTTACTTAGAGTAGATGAAGTTGTCAACTCCATCAAAGGATTAGGAGAAAAACTCGAAGATCCTTTGGTCATACAAAAGGTCTTGAGATTGCTTCCCTATAAATATGATGCCAATGTATCTACCATAGAAGAAACCAAGGGCTTAACCTAGATGACAATGGAAGGATTGCATAACACTCTCACAACATACGAAATGAGAATAGATACAGAAGACGAACCATCAACTTGAAAGGCAGTTTTTAAAGCCACAAGGAAAAAAAGAAACAAAGAGTTCAAGGTCGAAGGAACTCTAGACTATTATTTAGATGTAGAAGAAGAAATGTCATCAAGAAGCTAAAAAGGGGAACCAAAAAACACAAAGGTGAGTTACTTTTTAAATGTTTCGAATGTGGTAGAATAGGTCACTATGCTGAGAGATGTCCTTTTAAGAAAATAAGAGTTTCCACAAGAAAAATCTTTAGTCTATAGAGGACAACATCTCTTCAAATGAAAGTGAAACATAATAACCAGACGTAAGAGAAGTTTTTTTCATAACCAAGGAAAATCAAGATAATGATCTTGATAACAAAGAGGTTAATGATTCAGATGATGAAAAAAAAACTAAGAATAGATTCCTTTTGGGGACTCAAAAAAGATTCAAAGACTGAACAGGAAGATGAAGATCTTCAAGAAAAGTTGAAGAATAGTGAAAATGAAAATTCCTTGCTTAGAAATAAAAACAAAGAATTGAAAAACTTACTTGAAAAGTGTGATGAAGAAAATATCTCTTTAAAGGTCCATCTTGAAGAAACAAAGAGAATTGAGGAAGTGTTGAATACCCAGATGAAGAAGAATGAAGAAGAATATAAGAAGCTTGAAGAGGAAGTTGTAACATTGAAGACTAAAGTTGATAAGCTTGACAAGAACTTGAACAACTCATTATTATTGGATAACATTATTAGTTGTCAAAGATCTCCAGAAGATAAAACGGGTTTTGCATATGAAGGCACATCTTCAAGAAAGGAAGGCACAATCTCCGAACCTTTGATGGGGGGAATTCAAAGGGAAATTAGAAATGCTACTAGTTCAAGAAGTTTCATTGATGTTCGCAAGAACATCCAATATCAACAATGGATTGAACCACTTACAAGATAGAACAACTTCGAAATATAATCCTACTCTCCCACGTATGAAAATATATTTCTTGGTCATTGTTACTCTTGTGGAAATTTTGGGCATAAATCTATCCATTTTAAAATCGACACAAGATACAATTATGTAAGAAGCAGGAATGATTTTGGAAGAAAAAGATCAGGAAATGTTTATGGACCTACCAACCGAAACTATAATCCATTTGAACCACTAATGAATCAAAACATTTTATTATACAAGTGCAATAATCATGGTCACAAGGCAGAATATTTCAGGCTTGAAAATGCCCCAACCATAAAGACAGAGAAGCCAATGATGAATTGGGAAAGGAAAAAGAAGGGAGATTGCAATATAGCATTAATCATTGGAGATAAAGAAGATGAATCGTACATAGATAGTGGATGCTCAACATATATGATTGGAAATCAAAACAAATTTGTGAGCCTAAAAGAAAAGAGTTACATTGTTGTGCTTGGAGATAACTCTTCTATCAAGATACTTGGAAAGGGTGTAGCAAGCCTTGGAAGCGAACATATGAAGGCACAAAAACTTTTGCTAGTTAAGGATTTGAAGCACAATCTTTTTAATTTGGAAAGATGCATGAGCAAGGGTATAATCTCTTGCTAACTCTTGGAAATGTGAAAACAACGAAGAAGACTTAAGAAGATTGGTTGCAACAACCACAAGAAGACCAAACAACATGTACATTCTATATCAAGGAGAGAAAAAGAAAAGTGCAGCCAAGAAAAAGAGTCATAAGAACGATAAAGAAGGAAAGGATAAGAAGACAGAAGTCATGTTGAGTGCCATATGTTCAAGGGGAGCAGCCCCAAAGACATGAGTCACCCTTTACCATTGATGTCAAAGGGGGAGAGAAAGGAAGGGTAGCATGGAGACCGAGGGGGCATGATGACAGGGGGAGCATGCATGTTGACACTAATGACAAAGGGGGGGGATTGTTGGAAGAATTTGTCATTGATGTTAAAAGGTGAAATGATTCAGTACTTGTTTGACAATTTGCATGCACATTTTAATGAATTTGGTTTCAAGGACCTTCTAGAGTGATATCCCTTGTCATGCCATTTCATTTGAAGGGTGGCACATTTTGTGGGTCTTCCTGGTTGGAGAGAGATTAATTTTTGAAAAGTGATGCCCCAAATGAATGGGTTTTGCACCAAATCTTTCCCCATTAATTTATGGCTTTAATATCTCATTGCACCACCTTCAAGAAAGTAAAATTATTGTCAAAAATCTATATGTCCTAATCATCTTGAAAGAAGATGATGTGGAAGTAAAAAAAAAATTGAATTTTAAGTATCTTAATCCTTCTCCAATCAAGTCAGCTCTTCTTCTTCAAGTTAGCCTTAATATAGTCATGTATGTTCATAAAAAATACCATGTCATCTCCAGCAAAAGTCACAAGTTTTCATTGCACAGGTTGGCACCAAACTAGGCTCGTCCAACCATTATAAATTCACCCAACTTGTGGAAAATTGATGAAAACAAGTGTGGATGATATGAGGAAGAAAAAAAGGAGAATTGAACCGAGGTTTGAGCTTCATAGAATATCTAAAGAAGGTTGACTCTCAAGGAGGGTTTTATCTCTTGTTTTGATTTTCTTTTGTGGTGGTTTTATGTGCATAACTCGTTGGATCTGAGGCTTAATTCAGCCCTACTCTAAAGACCTATTTTGGCCCTATTTAGGGCATGTTCCTAAGGTTCAATTCATTTTCTCGGGCCCTGCCCAAGTTTGAAGAAGAGTATTACAGGTCCGATTTTCTTGAGGCAAAAGTTTTCTTCTTGCAGGCTTGAGTCTCTCTGTGATAGCCTTGTTGCAGTCCTAAAAAAGACAGAATTTTAGCCTCTTCTAAGGCTTTATTTCCACAGATTTTAACCTACTCATCTCTGAGGTTGTCCAAGTTTATCTGTGGCTACAGTTTGGACCCTTCCTAATGGCATCTATTGAAGTTTTGTTTACACATTTGAGGTTTCGTTTGGAGGTAGAATTTAGGCATTAATTTTTCCCTAGTTGGGACATATCTAAAGCTTGAAGATGAGACATAATTGAGGCAGATTTTTTAAGTAGTTTCGAAGCAGGCCTTGACCTCATTCTTGAGGAAGTTGCCTAAATCTAAATCATATCTTGAAGAGTCATTTTTAAGCAGGAACTGAAGGCATTTTAAAGCAGACCTTTGATGATTTGAAGTAAACCTTAGGAGCTAATTGGATGACCAGGCCTTACAGTTTGTATCAAATTTTGGAGTGGCCCTGAACCAAGATTTGATGCACAGACATTGAATTTTTGTAACATATTTTGGAGCAGCCCTGGACCAAGCCTTTCTTGAGTAGACTTTGAGAGAAGATCTTGAATTTTTTTTGAAGACCTCTTTTGGAAGCTAAGATATTGATATTGGTCATGAAGCAAGTTGGGGTAAGATCACTTGTGGGTTTAATGATCAAAGATATGCACTTCTTAGTTGAACAATTGATATGACAAGGGGGAAATCGGAAGTTGGAAAAAGCTTATTGTTGTAGTACTTGGATGGTTATGTAGTTGGACCATTGCCCCTTGTATGATATGCTAAGAATATTATTAAACACACACATGGCAGCAACATAATACTAAAGATAAGCAGGAGAGTACAGTTATTATTAACAAATGATATACATTTATAGTACATGGTGTGACGCTTGGATTCATATTCCAAGTGGTTTCTTGGACTCCTTTTCACTGTTTAGCTTCCACACCAACCCTTAGAGGATTAGGTGTCCAACATTTCCCCCCCTTAATCCAAAGGGTTATGTATGAGTCCAAGAAGAGAGTTGTAATAAAAAAATGTGCAAAAATGCATGGCAGCACTAAGCTGAATGTGCTCTCTGAAATGTTGGTATAAAGGGAGGTGGTTTAAGGATGACCACCAACACTGGAATGCTTAGTGCAGTTCCCGGAATTCTTCCAAGTCTGGCATGAAATTCAGGTATTCTGCTAGAGGAAGTACCCCTGATGTTTTGAAGAGGGAAACCTTCAACCATGAAAGGGAGGTCTCACCCCGCATAAAAGGAAGAACTTCAACCTGAAAAGGGAAGTCTCAACCTGTGATGGTTTAAGGATGACCAACAACTCTAGAATGTTTAATGCAATTCCTGGAACTCTTCTGAAACTGGAAAGAAGATGAAGTCTTCTGCTAGAGGAATTGCCCCCAATTATTTGAAGAGGTATCACCCACTGAAGGCATGCTCAAGGGCATCTTTGCCTCTGGCTACAACTCTGAATCTGGTATGGCAGGTTGTGGCTTAGGCTCGCTTGATGTGGCTTTGAAGCTTGTAGATGACGTCATTCCCCCCTGTTAGATACAAGGTGAGACGAAGGAGAAAACTCAACTACAAGACTATTCAATACTTTAGAACATGTTCTGACATTTCACTGAAATATCTTCTTGGTTGTTGATGCACATTGCCAAGAAGCGATCCATCCAAGATGAATCTTTGTTCTTGTAGGAGGTTTGTTTCTAAAGCATCTGTTTGAAGAATGACTGGTTTTATGACAGTGCTTACATGGATGAAGATCAAAATAATGATCTTTCATATGGCCAACTTGGTCACAGTGTTGGCATTTGACAATCTGTTGTTGTTGCTATGGAAGAGGGGCAGAATCTGGAACAGCTGAAGGTGAATTGTCATGAAGAGTAGGTGAAGATGAACCGTCCTAAAGAAATCCAGCACTTTGAAATTGGATTGGTTTGAAGTAGTCTAGAATATGAAAGGACATGTCCTTGTCATATCCAAGACTAGCTCTATGCTTGTTGCTGATAAGCTCTTCCCAAGGTCTGATGACCGACTTGGGAAGTGTAGATTGAACTTCTATATCTGCATGTACAACTGTTGCTTCATTGGGTACTAAATCTGAATGAACTGTAACATTATTGACTTGTTGTTGATGGGTTGTTGTCTCAATGTTCTAAACAGAAACAGGTTTAGAATGATGACTCCATCGTTGTAATTCTTCTTATTGTAGCTGAGATTCAAACTCAAAAAATTCCACATTCTCCTGTGCATATTCTAGACATGTTTTAATATCACAGAGAGTGTTCTTGCTAATTTTCATTGTATCATGATCAGAGGAATGTATCATAGTTTTCAAGAACTCTAATATTTCAGTAATTCGAGCCATATTCTTGATTGTCAAAATTACATTTTTTTTTTTTTTTTAAACTGATCACAACTATGACGCAATGTAGAAAAGTAACATCCACTCACGGTACAAAGACACAACAATATCCTCAATAAATGTGCACCAATTGACCAGTGTGCAACCAACAAGCACCAATTATTGTAATGCATTCACAATCCATTACATAAGAATAAGAGTTCACTCATGACCAGCATTTAGAATGCAATATGTTCCGAAAATACAAATGACTAAACTTTCCTCCACAAAAGACTACTTTTAATTGCCAAAACAATCATTGCCTTCATACGACCCACCAAACTCTTATGCAGTAGTCGAAGTAACAATGAATCAAGGCAGTGAAGCATGGATCTACGCAGTGACGCTCTTCTGGACATCAAGCAATAAGACCAGAAAATCCAGTCGCAGCCATGGCAGGTCGTCGAATAGTAGTGATTGTGGGTGTCCTTCTATGAGCACAGAGATTTTGATCAGAGCGCCCTCGTTGTTGCTTTGGCTTGCAAACTCAAAGAAATTTGATGTGGCTAACTTTAGCAACCATAGAAAACATGGCTGAGTTCAAATGGTTTTTGTAGCAATGAGTTCTTTGGTTTTGGTTTCCATAAAATAGCATGGCAACTACTAGGGTTTTGTATATGGTTTAACTCCATAGTGTCACCCTTTTCTTTCCCATTTTGAGTACTTTCCACACCAGAGCATGTCCAGTTTCAGTGTTTTGTTATAGCTCGACAGCTAGACTTCAACTGCAATTCTCTGCAACTTTTGCATTGCCACACATCAAAGAAGTTGATAGAATCAAAGACACTCTTTCAAACCCATATGAGTCAGAAAATCAGCGATAAGAATCATTGAGAATATTGGAGTTAATGCAACTTTCTGTCGACATTCTAAAGGCAACTGCTATTGGCAGGACAGTGAATAGATTAAAGAAACACAGTTCAATGAGAATTTAGTCCATCACAAAGCAGCTAATCAATGGTTGGAAAGATCTTATGGATGTATGGTTAAAGACTGTTGATGATGTTGCTGCAGCGTCTATAGGCACCTCTCCAGACTCAGTTTCACCAAAAGCTTTCAAAGATGATGATGGTATACCTTCTCCTCCACTTGATGAGGGTGCCTTTTTAACAGCTCAGACCACATCAATAGAAATGTCTCAGTTCTTTAATGGAATGGATGAGGATGGAGATCTTCGAAATACCAACGGACATGAAAAAGATGGAGATGCTGGTTATTTTGAAAAACGATGCACAGTGGCACCTTCGAGTAATGGCAAGCAGTCTATTCAATGGAGCAATGCTATAAGGGAAGGTGCAATCAGTGGTAAACAAGGAACCCCAGGAGATAAAAAGGCAACGGGAGACACAAAGTCACATATTCAAAAGTAGAAGAATACTAATCATAAACATTCAATTAGTTTTCCAAATGATGGAGCTGTCACTTCTATGCGTGTTAAGAATACAATTCATTTCTCAGGACTTCAAATAAAATCACAGAAAAAGCACCAGCAGTATGGACTTGGAATTTGAATTTCAAAGAAAATGCCTTTCGAGAGCCAACGATGTAAGCGGAGGCGAATGTGGCAAAACAGGCAGAATTACTGCACAGTTAAAATGCATAAGTAACATTTGAACGAGGAATGGAGAAAGACTGCACAGCTTCCATTGGTTTGTGAGAACAAATCTGAGTGGGAGCATGAAACTAACAAAGAGTGTTAGAGCGTTGCATTGGTAGAGAGGGACAGGTTTGGCAATATTCCTCTTTGTAGTCGCAGGGGCAGGTCTGCTCACAATAGAGGAATGGCAGAGCTGATAGAGGTAACAACCTCTATTCTAACAAATGCTCAAAAAGGCATAATCAGGAGGAGAGCATTGGTTTACAAAGGGCACAAAAATAGGTGTCTCACACTTAAGTAGTGCAGGAGATCGCCTACTCTGATACCATGTTAAACACACACATGGCAGCGACAAAATATTAAAGATAAGCAAGAGAGTACACTTATTATTAACAAATGATATACATTTACAGTACATGGTGTGACCCTTGGTTTCATATTCCAAGTGGTTTCTTGGACTCCTTTTGGTTGTTCAGCTTCCACACCAACCCTTAGAGGATTAGGTGTCCAACAAAGATCTTATTTTATCTTTTATTCTATGGAGTGGCAAGGTGGTGCTAGGGAAGGAAGTTGTAGCTTCCTTAAGGAGGTTGTCGCCTCCTTCCA
>APFE030425523.1:37611-58989 GCA_000404065.3 Pinus taeda
GTGTTCATTTGATGTTAATGTTATTGGCTAATCGTTTTTTATACTTAAATTATTGAAAATTTATGAAATATGGCTTCACCCCCCTCTTAATATTTCCATCAAAACCCAAGTGGGGGAATTGCAAAATTCTCAAGGATGTTGAATATCTAGCCAAGTGGGCCAATTTGACCCTCTTACTAGTTGTTAAATTCAATGAATAAGGAACATTTTGGGTCAAAAGTATTTGTTATAATGTCAAGGTGGATATTTCATTTCAAGTCGACCAAAAAGTAGTTGTAGCAAAGTCAAATTCTCCTAAGTACCAAACTGAGCTACCAAGAACC
The DNA here is from genome assembly GCA_000404065.3 of Pinus taeda. Classification (NCBI taxonomy): domain Eukaryota; kingdom Viridiplantae; phylum Streptophyta; class Pinopsida; order Pinales; family Pinaceae; genus Pinus; species Pinus taeda. Next base: position 37,935 of record APFE030425523.1, read on the forward strand.
AAGTGGATTTCTTCATGGATCGATATCACTCTAAGCAAGCTAATTTTTAGGTCATCCAAGTAGAATTAAGCATATTTTGACAACTATTTCATATGTTTTACCTTTCCTTAGTCAATGTTGTTGAATTTCCATGACCTTGGGTCTAGGATAGAATCTTAAAATCTCTTACGCTACCAAACCAAGAATCTCACCAGAACTACTTTGCACAATGGAATATAAACAACAATAAATCACACATGCACAGAATATGGACAACTTTTTACAATTTTCAACCCAACTTCGTTATATTGAACACCATATAATACAACAGACTAGGGCTACTGTACCATGGATAATGGCCCTCATACATCCACTAGTACAAGATACAAAATTGGGGCTTAGTGTCAGTACATCGATAACCAATCTACCCTCGACAAGATACTCTGGTCGTCTAGCTAATGTAGACCTCTTCATAGCTACCTTAGCTATACCCTGTACCTACCCAGTCCTTCAGCTCTCGATCTACAGCTCCTGCCTCTATCAATACTCCAAGTCCATCTGGCCACTAAATCTCAGTTATACAATCTGCTCACTAGTTGATCATTCATCCATCAACACATCGAGACTCCTATCGATTTGTTCACATCTCCACTTGTGAATAGCTCTCAACTGCCCATTGTTGCTCCTCAGCTATGCAGGGACTCCATCCCACTATGGTCTTCCTACGCTGCACTGATGAAGACCAACATAGGGCATGGAGTGATGCCACCTATCACTAAAATATGTCCATCTCCCACAATGAACACGGGCTAGGAGGATTTCCCATCATCTATTGTAGAAGTCCTTCTCCACACACAAGTCTCGGGTCCACAAAATGCTCCTATGGTTTGTCAACCCTTTAGCTCAATGACTACCACTCTAGCAACTACCTTTTTCCATCAAGGTGTTGCACATCGGGCTCCAACATGGACACTATCACGTTGTCCTCCAGCACACCATAAATGCCCAATCCACGTTCACACTGGTCCACTCTCAAGCTACCCTCCAACAGTCCATGACCAACCAAGTCCACGTTGTAGCATCTACACCTGGCTAGGGCATCCTCACACCTAAGAGACCCTTACACATGGTTGCCAACAAACTTCTCCATATCTGCCCTTTGCTCTACAATAGAGGAGTTATTTCACAAATCTAGGCACTAATATTCACTATGGAAACTGCCCACTGGTTAGGGCTTCTGACCTCCACGTCAGCCCTCCCTTATTGGCTTCCACGGGCTTCACTCTAACCGATCCAATATTGATCACAAACTATGACCCAACACATGGAATCAACGGAGAAAATACATACCTTTGTTCTATTGTTCATGGGTAGTGTTTTGGTCACTGTTTAGGGCACCCACTCTAACCTACACCACCCCAACCTTCTTGCCCAAAACACACTTCAATTGATGCAGCATCCACTCCTTTACATGTTAGGTGACCTTATTATGTGAGGAGACACCTACGGTTCCTTGTTAGGGTTGTTTTAACCCTCAAAATACCACCGACAGGCCTGCCACCTAGTCATCACAGGAGGTCTCCTTCTCGGCTTGTTTTAGGATGATTTTACTGCTTCCCTTGCCTAGAATAGTCCCTCATCAATGCGGACCTCTAGCAAGGTATCTTCCAGCTCTAGGTTACCTGAGTTTGACCTCAAACAGTCCTCCATTCCTTTGTTGGCCTATCCTTATTGTCGCATACTTCAACAATGTCTTTCTCCTCCTTTACGAGTTCCCTTTCTCTGCAACATACAACCTTAGAACTGGCCCTAAGACAGTCCTTAACCAAGATCGACCTTCTCTACTTGGTTGTGGCTACCACAAGGAAATATTCCCACAAGGATGCTCCAAAATACACTCAAGGATCCCTCTACTCCTGCAGCTAGAACCTGCATTGAATCTGCACCTTCTTTGGGAGGTAAGATTGCTCCTTGACACCTCCTTAACACCATGCAATGTGCCATAGAGCTACAGATTTTACTCACATAGACATATTCACTAAAACAGAACTTGGCCTCCCATAAACATGTGCTTCATCACTTGCATCCTATATGTCTCCTCCTTGTCTGATTTCAGAGCTCCTTTCTTAGATGTGTTGTCCTCTTGGATGCCCTTAATGATATCACACTCACCTCCTTTTTATACACTAAAGGAGGGCTTCAATGGATGTCATAATAGGGCTTGAACAATTGTCACTAGGCTTATTAACTCCAAGTGGTCCTAGACAAAAATGTGCAAAAGCCAATTATAACCTTCAAAAATTCATATCTCCATTTCTACGACTGGGAATCAAATGATTCTCATTGCGTTAGAATCTTGCCAAGAGCTATCATCCTTATCCATCACATGTCGAAATTTTTTCATGGTTTTGGCCCAAATCCCGATGGGTGAAAAACCCCCAAGCTTTGGTTTCAAGCCCACAAGCCTACCCGTGGCACGTTTCCCTACAATCCTTGAACCCTAGAGCTTGGAGTACCTCCCAAACTAAACAAAAATCAACACTCCCTCTTAGCGAGGGAGGCACTTCCAAGACTAGGAAGTAACCATCATCATCCGACAATGAAAATATCCCATCTGGCATCCATCACTTCAACATACCTTGTATAATGAACCCGACAATCTCGGTAGTGACTCTGCCTCATCACATATGAGCCTGAAGATCCCAAACCTCCATAGGGTTGCTCCCTCTGAGGCTATACTCCCTCTACACCTACACGATCTCCACTGGCGCAGTCCCACAAGCACTTAGTGCAAATCCTCCAATCTTGGATGTGAAACACCACGATCCGATGAAGACTCTAGCCTACCAATCTATAGTCCATCACAAGAATCCATCTCGATAAACTTGATCTCGTCCAAGCCAAAGAAACCCTCAAGTTGTCCCAACCATCCATGACAAATCAACAAAATTCCATGATTAGCAATCTACCCTACAACAAACTATTGTTCACCAGGCTCACCACCAATCCACCAAAAATCCTAGCCAGTCTCATTGCCAAGCGATTTAAGACCACATCTCCATGTATTTAGTTGAACCCTCTGCTCCATGATCTAGACACCCACAACTCCCTATGAGTTGCTTCGTTGTGCACACTCTGATTTATTGTCCTTCAAAGTAGCTCAGCGACACTCTAACACCATGTTGAATTTCCATGACCTTGGGTCTAGGATAGAATCTTAAAATATCTGATGCTACCAAAACAAGAATCTCAAGAGAACTACTTTTCACAACGGAATATAAACAACAGTAAATCACACATGCACAGAATATGGACAACTTTTTACAATTTTCAATCCAACTTCGTTATATTAAACAACATATAATACAATAGTCTAGGGCTCCCATACCAGGGATTATGGCCCTCATACATCCACTAGTACAAGATACAAAACTGGGGCTTGGTTTCAATTGATGTAGATCTCCTCACAACTGCCTTGGTCGTACCCTCTACCTTCCCGATCCTTGGGCTCCAGATATGGATCTCATGCCTCTTTCAATGATCCAAGTCTATCTAGCCATTGAATCTCAACTATCCAATATTCTCACTAGTTGATTGTTCATCCATCAACACATCGAGACTCTTGTCGAGTTTTTCACATCTCCACTTGCGAACAACTTTCAACTACCCACTGCTACTTCTTAGCTACTCAAGGACTTTAGCCCACTTGGTCTTCATGTGCTACACTGATGAAGACCAACATAGGTCACGAAGGGTTGCCACCTATCAATGCAAGATGTCCATCGCCCACAATGAACAAGGGCTAGGAGGACTGCCCATCATCTATTGTAGAATTCATTCTCCACACACAAGTCTTGGGCTCCACAAACTACTCCTCTGGTTCATCAACCCTTGATCTCAATGACTACCACTCTAGCAACTACCTTTGTCCATCAAGGTGTTACACATCGGGCTCCAACTTGGGCATTATCACTTTGTCCTCCAACAGACCATAAGTGCCCAATCCATGTTCACACTTGGTCCACTCTCATGCTTCCCTCCAAAAGTCCACGACCGACCAAGTCCACATTATAGCATCTGCACCTAGCTAGGGCATCCTCACACCTAGGAGACTCTTACACATCTAGCAGACTTCTCCATATCATCACTTTGCTCTACAAGAGAGGATCTATTGCACAAATCTAGGAACCAACCTTCATTGTGGAAAATGCCCACTGGTTAGGGCTTCTAACCTCCACATCATCCCTCCCTTCTTGGCTTCCGTAGGTTGAACTCTAACCAATCCAATAGTGATCACAAACTATGACCCAACACAAGGCATCAATGGAGAAAATGCATACCTTTGTTATGTTTTTCACGGGCAAAGTTTTGGTCATTATTTAGGCACCCACTCTAACCTACACCACCCCAACCTTCTTGCCCAAAACAGGCTTCAATTGATGCAGCATCCACTCCTTTACATGCTAGGTGACCTTGTTGTGTGAGGAGGCACCTACGGCTCCTTGTTAGGGTTATTTTAACCCTCAAAACACCATCTACAGGCCTGTGGCCTAGTCATCACAGGAGGTCTCCTTCTCAACCTGTTTTAAGATGATTTTACTGTGTCCCTTGCCTAGAACAGTCCCTCATCAATGTGGCCCTCCAACAAGGTATCTTCCAACTCTAGTTTACCTAATTTTGACCTCAAATAGTCCTCCGTACATTTTTTGGCCTATCCTTCTTGCTACATCCTTCAACAATGTATTTCTCCTCCTTTACAAGTTCCCTTTTTCTACAACATACAACCCTAGAACTGACCCTAAGATAGTTCTTAACCAAGATCAACCTTCTTTACTTGGCTGCAACTACCACAGGGAATTATGCCCACAAGGATGCTCCAAAATATACTCAAGGATCCCTCTACCCCTACAGCGAGGACCTGCAGTGAATCTGCACCTTCTTTGGGAGGTAAGACTGCTCCTTGACACCTCCTTTCCACCATGTAATATGCCCTAGAGTTGCAACTTTTCCTCACATAGAAATCTGCATGAAAACAAAAAATGGCCTCCCATAAACATGTGCTTCATCCCTTGTGCCTTATCTGCCTCCCCCTTGTCTGATTTTATAGCTCCTCTCTTAGATGTGTTGTCCTGTTAGATGTCCTTAATGATATCACACTCACCTCATTTTTATACACTAAAGGAGGGCTTCAATGGACGTCATAATAGGGCTTGAACAGTTGTCACTAGGCTTATTAACTCCAAGCTGACCTAGACACACATGTGTGAAACCCAATTATAACCTTCAAAAATTCATATCTCGATTTCGACAACTCAGAATCGGATGATTATCATTGTGTTATAATCTTCTCGCCGAGAGCTATCATCCTTATCCATCACATGTCAAAATGTGCTCATGGTTTTGGCCCAAATCACGATGGGTGTAAAACCTCCAAGCTATGTTTCAAGCCCACAAGCATACTTGTGGCGCTTTGCCCTCCAATCCTCGAACCCTAGGGGTTGGAGTACCTCCCAAGCTACACAAAAATCAACAAATGCAAGTGGAACATTGTACTTTCAAAGAACATTTGAGCCAAGTCAAATTCCTTTAGTGGATAAATTTATGTATTAAAAAATATTTTGATGTAATTTACTTAGTCTCTGGCATGTGGATGAGAACTAAAATATTAGTTTTGAGAGAGATATTAAACTAGCTATTATCTAGCTATTACAAATAAAATTATAAAATGCTAATCGCGCCTCACTTTCAAGAGGGTTATTGAATTGCGAGATGAACACATGCCATAATAGAACTTTTATTTTGCAAACACTTAATCTCATTGTGTGGGTTGGTTTTATTTCTATTTCATTTTTTCTTGGCACTTATTGTAAAATGGTTTAATAAGATAACAACAACTAATAAGGATTACACAAGCATTGGAAGGATGATCCATTAAGGGGCTACATAGCCACATGGAGAGAGTGGACAAGGTATTATTCTTCTTCATTTATGTGGTTGTAGGTTGGAGCGAGTTGGAATCGGGGTTGGAAAAATCCTTTTAGGGGATAGCTTCAACCAGGTGAATATTTCTCTTACCACATAGTCGACCTGAGGATTGGAGACGTCTCACTAAAGATTCCTCCTAGTTGGATCCGAAATGTTGTGGAAGGTCTTAGACATAGGTGAGGGTGATATACTTTCTTTGAGTCCAAGTCCACCTCATGGTCTAAAGTACATGACTAACTTAAAGGTAAATATGTTTCACAACTAAGCTATATAAAAGGTAAAGTTTTGGCCAAAGTAAGTCCATGCTCATCAACTAATATTTCAGTTAAAATAAAATAAAAAAATCTTGTTCTAGTTAAATATTTTACTAGCTTGGCCTTTAAATTTTTATCATAATTTAGTTACTAACCCTTTGGGTTTCGAGCAAGGAAATTATACATAGTTCAATAGATAAATATACATTGAGCTGCGGACACATTATTTTCACAAGTATATTGAATTAAATTTTGCAGGTCTATAATATATTAGAACCATATCTTTACAGATTTTGCAAAAAATGGAAAGCACAAGGGCTTTTCAATGTAAGATTTATCATTCAGAAACCATAAGCATGGCAACATGGATGCAATCGATCATAATCATGGAAAGACAATCACAAACCTAATGGGGATTAATTATGTTAGAAACCAAAGAATTACGGAGGCTCCACTGGAGATCGTGAACCATCACATTACACCTTCAACTATAAATACGAAGATCACTGTAAGGATTTCAACCTACCATACCTATCTCCTAGAACTAAGTTCTGTGCACACTATCTGGTTTTCAGAAGCTTTTTCAATCCCCGCTGATACCTGCAATAGCACTATGAAGAACAAAGTTATTCAAAATGCTTCAGCTACCAGGGAGCTAAAAAAAGCCCGGGAGGCTTACAAGACCTCTGTCTCTGCAAAAGGGAAAAATAAAATTGAAGAAATCGAAACTAAAGTGAATGAAGCCCAGGAGGGGTTAAATGTTGATACCATCAGGGAGGAAACCAATTAGCTCTCAGACCCGGGTACTCCAGCAACTAGAGCCACTCAATTCTTAAGAACTCAAAGTGAATCTTGGCGCATGAAGACCATGCTAGCCAAAGCTCTCAGTTTGTAGGGAGCTCCCCTGAAAGAGGCTTACTATGCTACTTCTCTTACCTCAGCCAAGAATTCTGCAAGGCTGGAATCGTTGGAGGTTAATATGAAATCTCTTACGGAGGAACTCGGGATGCTTTCCAAGAATCTGTGAGCTTTCACCTGGATCTTCAAGCTCTCTATTCGCCAGGGGATTAATATTGTTGTTGAAATCCCGAAGGAAGAATTCAAAACCTCCACTGTCAAGCACCATAACTCCCAGAAGGCTCCAAAGGTTGATAATGAAAATGAAGCAGCAGCTCCAAGTTCTCCCACTCAAGACTTCGCGGAAATGGATTAGTGAGGTCTACGACGCAATGTTCTCTTTGTTGGCCATCCTCTGCTGGGTATTTTCATATTAATGTCTGATTTTGTCTTGTTTACGACGGCCTTTCTTAGGCCCTCTATGTCAATTTTGAGTCTAGTTTTGTCTGGCAACCCTACATGGTTAGCCTCTTCTACTTATCAATCTTAGCTTGTCAAGTTTCTGTATGGGATGCTCAGTTCTTAAGCCACAGGCCTACTGATCCTTTAGGCTCTGTGTGCAGGTTTTTGGTCGGTCTAGCCTATAGCACTCTATTATGATGGTTATACAAACCTACTGTATTTTTATGTAATTTTGTGATATAATATACATCTACTGATTTACAAAAAAAAATTGTAAGATTTATAATAAACCCTTGTAGATAGTGCCCATTTTTTTTTATATAAATAATATCATTAGTTTGGGACTAAAATAAAATTATTGACACTTAGAACTCTTATTTATAGGCTAAAATTTATTTCTGGGGTTCGACCCAAAAACCTCTACAAGAGAATTTCTAATCTACTGGAAATTCAATTTTGTTACATCTTTGAGACTTAGGAGTGGTCTAAAGTGACTTACCATTGATCTCTTAGCTTCCCCGCCCCTAGATATTCAATCCAGAGTGCTTAAACACTATTGGATGGCCTTAAGAAGTGTTTTTTTCTATTGTTTTCTGCCATTTTTTGCAAATTTCTCAATTTGCAGCCACATGAAAGCAAGCAAATCAACACAAAACCCCTCTTATCAAAGTTATATCTCAACAATAACTTATAGAATTGATATGTATATTAGATTCTCACTCATTCAAAATATTTATATATTATATATCTTCTTTTTGAGTGATTATTATTGCTAATATGTGTTTATTTCTGCATATTTTACATTTCTATATCAATAGAACAACAAACAATTTACTCATCTTTCACCCAAGACACGCCACAAGGCATTAGTTAACCTTTTGTTGGGTGAAGTCATATTTTATAGGGAATCCTCCCATAGTTATTTAAGAGGAAGTTGGACTTAAAGAGTGTGGACTTGTGCCAAGGTGATAGTAGGCACTTGTCCTTTATTTTTCATCGTAGCAGATTGTAAGGACCTTGAAAACCCTACTAGTTTGGGTAGTAATATTTTTTAGTGTCATTAGCAGGCTAAAAGTCATCTAGGCCTAATTAAACAATGACATCACCTTGGTATGTCTTTATTTGTATTTGTGCTTTGATGAAATTATTGCTTTGAGTACTAATTTGCAAGATCTCCTCTAGCACCTCCACTTGAAGAAAAAATAAAAAGGGACAATGCAAGAAGCAATTTTCCAAAGGTAAGAATTAAGGAATATTGGTGACTCTACATTTATTATTTTACAAAATTTTCAATTTAAGGAATCATCATCCTGATTTGTGAAGTATTGTTTCTAATAAGGATTTGTGAAGTATTGTTTCTAATAAGGATTTATCTATTGGCTATATATTTGTCCCTTTGGATTTATCATGCATTTCGAGTTATCCACATTTTCCCATATTTAATTTTCATAAACAAGTCCCTAAGTTTAATGAAAGTCCATGGTTAGCTCCAGATTTCTTAAAACCATTTGTGAATGGTATTGTAGATACTAGCATTGTCTTTGAAGATGACTTAATGAATGCCTTTGCATGGTTAATGCAAGGATATGAAGCATGGACATGCCACTGCAAATTTGAAAACAATCAAACAAAACCATTCCCATAACACATCAAAAGTTTTCAAATGTAGTGGATCTATGGATATGAAGGTTCAATATATTTATGTCTTCGTTGACATGCAAGGAGGAATGAAAGAAGGGATTAATGAATTGTTTATAGAATTTGGTTAGCGTCCCTCCAATGATCTCACTATGAAAATAAAGTAAAAGGAGGATGCACTCAATTTTTTGTTAGATTATGTCAAAGCACAATATGGTGAGCCCTCTATGCAAAGGATTGAAAATGATCTTTATGAAGAATCTGATCCATCTCACCCAAATCCCATCACTCTCCTAACACAACAGATAAAGTAATTACAAATGATCATAACTCAATATAAGATTAACATAAGTTAGAATCAGTTTGCAATGCATCAAAGGCTCTTAGAGTTGAAAAAAGATCATGCATGTGAAGAAGAATATTTTCATAAAGATGTCCAACCACCTCGTTCTTCCCTTGAAAATGATGGCAAATGGATGGCCTCTTATAAATGGTTCAAAGAAAGGAAGGAGAAAAATGATAAATGGGATTTTATTGAGGAAGTAAGCCAAGAGATTGTGTGCATCAATCTCAAGAATAAAGAAATCAATGAAGCAAGCATGGTAAATACCTATCCGGGACATTGTCAAGACAAAGCATGGATTCAATACCTTGAAGGTCTTAAATAATTCATTAGCAAAGAAGACCTTAGTACAATGGAATCCAATGTATCATATTAAGAGGAAAATGATAGTGAAGAGTCTCAAAAAAGACAATTCTACAGTGGATATGTAAGAGGATATTTTTTACCATGCAGATACAAAAGATAAAGACTCCCAGGTAGGTGGTAATGAAGAAGAACCTCTTTATTTTCCTAGAAGGATTCAAGAAATAATTGAATAACAAGAGTATGAGGAGAGTCTTGATGTTATAATCATTCAAGAACCCAACCTCCCTCCTCTAGATGAAATCACAAGTTCAACCGAATACACTCTTTTCGAATAAATTGATCTTCACGATGCATCTCCTAGTGATTTGGAAGAAAAAAAAATTAAGTAAACAAGCATGCTCCTAAAGAGGATGGGGAAAATGAAGAATTTGAATCTATTGATGCATCCCTTTAGGTTTATATATGTAAATGTGATTTGAGTTATTCATTCTTCATCAAAGATTCTATATATGACATGGATAGTAAGGGATGTCAAGTCACGGAGTTTTGGCCTTATGAGCAACCAAGTTGTTCCATGGATTACAAGCAACCATATCAACTCATACAACAACAAGTAACGAAATGGGACTTATACATTCACGACACAATAAAAACTCTTCAGAAATGGATAGCCTTGGGATGGGGCTCTTAGGTGTAGAAAGATCCATTTGACAAAGGACATTAACCTTGCAGTAGGGGGAAAGCCACATCACATTTAGCTTCAGAAATATTTCATGAGATCTCAGCCTCACATACTAAACTAGCTAACTATAAGTTGTGGTTTCCAACACTTTCTAAATACATGTGAATTTTCTCATCATTTATGTGTGCATGTGATTAGGGGCGGCTAAGGAGGACAACAATCTTTGTGCAAGTTCCAGTTGGAGCCACCATCAAAACCTCTCTTGATTACCAACATAACGAAAAACCTTGATGAGTGGTCTTATCTTTGCAATGGGAAAGACAATTATATTAGATCAATAGGTCTTATTCTTGCAATGGGAAAGACAATTATATCAGCCCTATTGATCTATGGACCGAAGAGGCTTGTGTTCATACATGTGAACCATGGAATTCATTTAGATTCCTCCTACATAATGAAGATTTCCCTATAGATTTGGTCCAAGCCATGAAGGAAATTCCAAGATACACTTATCTCAAGTTTAATGTTTGACTATTTTGTTTGGAAACCAAGCACAAAGGTAAAACCAAAGGTAAGGATAAATTTATTAGCTAGTTGCATTGGTTATATGATTTTACCTTAACATACTTCATTTCTTTTTATTAGAGTAGGGTAGGATGAATAGACTCTTGAAAATGAGCATTAGATTAGTTTGACTTCTTTTCATTTATCAGAATCTCCTTAGTTAGTTAGTTTCAAATTTTTCTCATGTGATTTCATTTCATTGATGTGATGTTATTTACATGTACTAGATTTCATATATTAGATATCATTTTTTGGGATTAAACTGTGTTAAGAAAGTCATTCATCTATGACCATTTCCATGAGAGGTAGTCATAACTAACTAATTTCTCATGATTTTTTAATAGTCCACTTAGCACTCAATGCATTGGGTGATGCTCATAGGGGTGAAGAAGTGGGATTGAAACTATTGAAATGAATTACATAGCGTCAATCATCACTTTCGAGGCTTGCACTTGGTAACCAAGACTTCCCGGGAGGTCACCCATCCCATATCGCCTCTAGCTCAACTGCGCTTAACTGTGGAGTTTTCCCCATAATCAAGCCCATTTAGCTTGCTACCCGATTGGGCTTGATTGTGGGGAAAAATCCACAGTTAAGCGCACTTGAGCCAGAGGCGATCTGGGATGGGTGACCTCCCAAGAAGTCCTGGTTACTGGGTGCAAGCCCCGGAAGTGATTATTGAAACTATGTGATTCATTTCACTATTTTCAATCCCACTTCTTCACCTCTATGAGCATCACCCGATGCAATGAGTGCTAAGTGAACTATTCAAAAATCATGAGAAATTAGTCAGTTACGACTACCTCTCATGGAAATGGTCATAGATGAATGAATTTATTAACGCAGTTGAATCCCAAAAAATGATATCTGATATAATGCACTGCAAAAGACCGTCAATATTTAGATTTCATATATTATTACCTCCCAATATTTTACATCTATTTTGTGAGATTGTTTCAAGTTAAAGGTGCAAGATTTTGTGGTTCTCACATCCTCCCAAACGGAGCATGTGTCCGGCAATTGAATCCTATTTGTTACCCCTCATTCCAGCAGGGGTACATACATACTCTTTCATTTTTGGCAGCATCATTGTAAGCCCAAAGAATGCAAGTCAAAAGCCCTATAACCCATATGGAGGCCCTATTTTATGGTTACCAAACCTATTATGTTCGGTCATGATCAATTCCTTTGGGCTACATCCCTAGGTCTTTTTGTCTTATAAAATATTTGTGGGCTTTGGATGCATCTCATTAGAACTGTGGTTTAGAGGAAACATTAGTTTATAGAGGTGATCACTAGTGTAGGGATTAGTCCAGGCCATGTCGAGTGCATTTTTGTCATTCCCACATGGTTGTGTGATTGAGTCTATCTACATCCTTTGGCCATGGTATATTCATCAAATAGTTCTCAACATAGCAGTCTCACAAATTTTCAACATGTTCATGCTTCCCAAAGTAGTACATGTTTCACAATGCATGTGGTCCCTATATCGAAAAAACAACTTAGTCTCAAAATGCTCTACAAAAAATGTAGATGACATGGGACGTTGAATTTTTTCCAAAATATGAAAGCATCATCAAAAATGGCAATCATAGGTGGTCCAACAATTGAGGTTTACAAGTGGCATAACAAGGGAAAATTTTGACAAAATGAGACATGCAATACGTCAAAGGTGATCTACATAATCAATTGAAAAAAACTATATCTTATATTTTTTAATTTCCCTAGTATGTTGGAGATCCTCATATATTGCATTATGATGTCATCACTAGGCATCATGTTGGGTCAAGAGACTTCACATAAAGGGGAAAACTTGGCATCAAATGTTATGTAAAAAATTAGATGAACAAACCCAAGGTGGTAGAATCCTTAAACTCTCAAGGGAATTGAAAATCTAGCCAAGTGGGTTGTCATGTCCCTTCTCAAACACATTTGTGATAGGTTATCTCTACACATTTTTGCACATTTTTGGCCAAGGAAAAGGACCCAGCAATTTCGACTTAGGGACTTAGAAGAAATTTCAGCTTAATTAGATTAATAGTGGAAGGTGGGGGCCACCCATGTGGGAATTCGAACTAGGCCATTAAAATGGCTTGGAGGGAATTTGAAATGTTGATTGGAGGGGCCCACTAATGAGTGCTAGTATTGCAGCAAGGATGCTACAACTCCTGGGCTACCAGCTTTACTTATCAACCAAGGGTTCATACAAACTTGGAGGTGACAGTGTTGTATACACAAGTAAAAGTGATGGTTCTACCTACTGTCATTGTTCAACTGGCGAGAGACCATTGGGGTTCCAAGCCATACTTTTATGGAGTCAGAAAAAGCTTGATTCTTTAATGGAAGAAAGGTAAATCTACTCTAAGAGAGTTACTCTATTGCATTAATGGAGAAGGCCAACATGTAATGCTAAATCACACCATTCCCTAATTAACCATTTAAGCAGCTAAGCCAAGTAGAAATGCTAAATCAACATGAAACAAATGCTTCTATCTAAATTGCAAAAGTAAGAAGCATCAAACAACACTAATGTGCAAGTAAAGAGTCTGACTAAATCTATTTTTGCTTTTTTGTCTTTTTATGCAAAATCAAGTATGCAACTAATTGTTTTTGTGGATGTGGTAGGTGAATTAAGGATGTTTGGGGATGGCTGAAAGGGTTATGAAATGGTTGGATGGTGTGGAGGATCCTTGGCAGGATTTTGGTGACTTCCTAGAGGTTTTCCATCAATTCGGCCTCAAAAGAAGTTGTTTCAGGAAAACCTACAGGATGTACTAGAAACCTAAAGGATGATCCTGTAGGAATTATAGGAAACCTATAGGATACAAATGAGAGCTAAATGTGAGGTATTGGAGGTGATGGGAGGCTTAGGAAAGGTGTGTGATGGGTAGAACGGAGTGGGAGAAGATCTAGGATCACTCAGGAGTCAATATCCAAGATAATAGATGGTTAGATTCGCTCAATGTGCTTGGGAGAATTTCTATGAACAATGATGAAAAACTAGTGAAGGTGATGGTGAAAACGAGGAATGACTAAGGTGGGTGAAGTGGTAGGTGGTTGTTGGCTATGAAGTCTTAGTCTCCTCCTAAAGCACCTGCTCTGCATAAAACATGTGGATCTTCCAAAAAGATATGCAACAATATACATTTTCAGAAACTAGAAAATCAGAATTAATGAATCAATTGTCTATACTATGCATGAAGAAAGTTGTTGAAAGGAATGAAAGCATGAGCGAGATCTACTTCAGAAATGGAGATGAAAAAGATGATAATGAAATCTACCTTGCAAAACTTAACCAAATACTAAATTAAAGACAACAAACTCCAAAGCTCATAAAAGAACTAGAAATCTGTGTTTTGGGGATTGCTTAAGGGTCCCTTCATCAAACAATGGTCACAGAGGGAGGAAGTGAGGCTGAGACACCTGCTAACAACCTTGTGGTGATACTTTTTCTCATTCCTAACCTGCTACTTGAAATAAGGCACAAATGGAAGCAAACTATTAAACAACCAATCTAATCTACACTTGTAATGGAAATGCATCTAAAAACCAATTAACAATGAAGCTATGAATCTACACTAAACATTCATGTACAATAAAGAAGATCCTTGGATGCTAGGGTTGGGCCCTAACCCAAGAGCTTCAGCCCTCTGAGTTAACTCGGTGTTGGCTCAAAACAAAACTCATTCTTATTACCAAAACAACAAATTACATCAAGAGGCCCACGGGGCTTTGGATTGATGGTGAATGGGTGTACTGTTAACGCACTCCTTGCGATAGGTCATTGGTTCAAATCCCCCGTGGTTACTTAGGTAGTATTATATAGAAAAAAAAAAAAACAAATTACATCAAGAGAACTTTCACAAGTATTGCAACTCGAAAATAGCTTAGAGTTTTACAATAAAAATCTGAATCCTATTGAGGCCCTAGGCCTCTCTACTTATACATTTGAAGTCCCCAACGACTTCCTTAAAATAGGGAGGATCAGCTGCCAAACTCGAGATAAATTGGTGCTTTGTCTCTCGCTTGGTTGCCTTCTAGTTCTCATGATTTGGTTGTTTTCACTCCGAGTTGATGTGATGAATGGATGGATATTCAAATGGAGGAGTAGTAAATGAGGAGGATTTACCTCCTACAATCCCTCTCCCTTGTCCCATTCGATTTTTGGCCTTAGTCTTTGCCAAAATTCCTTTATTTTCTCCTTTAGTCCTGCATTCAATGCATATTAGTCCACAAAGCATAATATCCAACTCTAAATCACCTCATAAACAAAATATAATAAAAAACATGTAATATGTTAAGAGAAAAGTTGGTTTGACTAAGATAGGAGGTGAGGTAAGGACCATATAATTACCCAATGATGAGGCTCATCATCACCCCCTACTGAAAGTGTTGCTCATCCTCTAAGCAACTTAATCAATATCCATATCCTTCATGGCTCTAGTGGCCTCTCTGACATCCCATGCTTCTGTTGTGGTCTCCTCTTCTTGTTCATAAAAGCCTGCTTTCTTTTCTACCTCCTCCCACTACCTCTTCTCTTCTTCTTCCTTTCTCCCTTCTAGCATCCCTGAGAGTAGTGGTGGACTGAGTTTTAGGCCAATCCAATTGACCTTCAACCTTTGCATAGATTGCTTATACATAGGTGTCATGTTTAATGCCTCTCTCAACCTTTGAGGAGAGTGATACTCTCTTATCTTTAAGTTGTATGGCAATGTGTTCCATCTCCTCATGTAAGCATGTATGCTATCATCTCCTAGCAACCTAAACATGTCCTCAAAATGTGAAATTTCTTGCTCTTGGGCAGCAAGATATCTAGGTGCCAGTTGAGGATCATTTGCAATCAAATTATGGGTACTGATGAGGGCCATGGGATTTGATTGTTCAGCTCTGATCATAGGAGGTTTAGTTTGCTCTCTTGCCAATATCCTTTTCATCTCTGTAGCCCTTGACTCCTCATGGTTCATCCATGATGCCAAAGCCATTAATTCTAAATCTCCTAGCTTGGCATTAGGGTCCCATACATTCATGTTTGTTAGGGCCATGTTGTGCAAATAAAACTCAGCCATTTTGGTCCTATCTTCTAGTGTACTTTGATCACAAAGATCAATGAATTGCTTGTAGTCCTGAAATGGCATGGTGCCTCTCTATGCTAGGGTCTTAATCTGAAATTGCAACCATTGTTCTATGAGGTGTAGAGTATAAGGTTTAGTTGGCATCCTATACAGGATTGCTTCCAAAGAGAGACTGGCCATACATGCCAATTGATTCTCTCTTTCCTGCAGTTGTCCCCTCAACCATGCATTTTTTGTCTCTAGTTGATTTCTCAGTATGGCTTCTTTGTCCCTCAATCCACTTAAATCTCTGCCCATCTCCTTTAGTTTCTCTTCCATGTGCCCAATGTCATCCACCCCCTTTAATTTGGCAATCTGCATCCATCAGTGAGTTCTGGCGCTCTCCTTCTCAAGCTCGAAGAATAGTGGGATGGCAAATTTTTGAGGTATGACCCTGCCTCCTTCAATAAATCGATAATAGGAGTCCAGCCTAGGTTGGGGGCTAGGTTCTTTTGTCTCTAGGTCCTCTTCTTTATTTTCTTGCTGCTCCCCTACCTTCCTTTCCAATTTTTGTGCCTCCTGTAGGTTCAACAGAGTATCCTGTAGGACTGTTTTTGCTTCCTGTAGATTTTGTTGTGTATCCTATAAGATTGTCTTTCCCTTGGAGGAAGTTGATCTAGTAGTAGGCCTTATTACATAGGTGATAGGGGACTTAGGGGAAGGCATTTTCTCCTATTGTGTAGGAGAGTCTTCAATCACAATAGGAATTTTGGTTGTTGCTTTGGGTTTCCCCTATTTTATTCTTGTGGTTTTTCTTGTCCTGAAAAATAATGGGGTCTGCCTCTGTATTTTTACTTTTTGCTTGATTGGGGTGCTAAGAGCAATGAGGGTAGCTGTTGTCTCTCTCTCATTGGCTTCTAGAGACACCCTAGGTGACTCCTCCTTGTTTTATGTCCCCTCTTTTCCATTGCCTTCTTCCTTTATGTCCTTTTTGTCTTCTTCTTCTTGTAGATCTTCATCATCTCTATCTGTTTCCTCCTTAACATCTTCCTTTGTTTCTTCATCATCCTCCTTCTCTTCTCCCTCTTCTTCTTCATCTTCATCATGTTCTTCTATGTCATCTCCTTCTTCATCCATCTCATCCTCATCTCCTTATGTATCTTCCTCTTCCTGCTTTACTTCCTCTTCACTAACAGTAGAACTAACATCATATGTGAGAGCTTTGATGTCATCCTCTGCTGGCATGTCTCTGAAAACTAACCATGTTATAGAAGTTTTGAGGTTCTAGAGAGAATCTTCTATAATGATCCTAATTAACCCATGGTAAGCTAGCTGTTGGGAATTTCCCTCCTTCACTTTAATGCTTGAGTCTATAAGTGATTGAAGCAGGAAGTATGGTATGTTGAGCCTTTGGTGAAGGGGTGTTTCTACTCCAAATCTCAATTCTTCAAGGATCCTAAAAGGATAGCCATAGACGACACTATACCTACCCTCACATGAAATGTATTTGATTAGTTGGTAGCTTACCTCATTCCATGGATATGGCAGACTTTCCCTCCTACTCCATTTTTGTCCTCAGTGGGTTCCTCACCTTCTAAAAATAATTTTCTTTTGGAAACCTGACTATCTCCTTTGTTTTCATTCCTCCATGGTATTCCTAGGGGAAGTGTGGTGACTCTGTTGATGAGCTCAAGGGTGATATCTATAGAGAGTCCCCTTATTACAACAGTGGCATGGATTCTGGTGAGTGGAGTTGATCTAAAATTCGCCCTTAGATGACTTCAAAGAAATAAATAAAGGTATTACAGATTTAAGTGTTGGAGTCTACCTGTGTTAATTTATGCAACAGATCGATAAGATTGTGAATTACACAAACATTAAAGCAGTAAGATAACACAGTAAGCAAATACATGAACACAACAAATTTAATAAGGATTTCACCCAATCCTCCTGGGTTGCGTCTCCTAGTCCAGCCTTCAGTGGTGGCCTTTCTTATTGTGTCTTAAAGCAAAGTTTCTACAATAAGGAGCTCAATTTGAGTCTCTCTTTAACAGAGAATAATCAGTGGGATGGTACTTGGATCCCCCAAGTCTCTAGAGTACATAGACTCCCCTCAATGGATTTCGACCTCAACTGGTCCCCGTAGTATGAGTACGATTTGATACTCACACCTAACAGGTCTGCACAAAGGAGTTGCTTGAATTCCCCAAGCCTTCTCAGGAGTTCACAGACTCTCGGACTCTCTCTATCTCTGTATGCTCGATTTTGCCTTTGCTCTGTAGGTCAACTCGGCGTCTCTGTTCTCTGCAATTTGCTTCCTTCTGGTCTCTCGGCTTTCTACCTTTCTTTTCTTCTCTTCCTCTATCTCTCGTCATCTCTTGTTGTGTTTTTCCATGGCTCAAAGCCAATCTGTTCCTTGACTGTTTGCTTCCTCTTCTTGGCTCTTCAGATCGTCTGCCTTTGTCCGTTGGAATTCCCCTGCTTTTGTGTCATTGCCACTGTGTAACGTTTCACATAGAGGTGGCCACTTTTCTCCCCACGAACTGAGTGCTAGCTTTCCCTTGAACGGTTGTTATTTTCGTTGCTCCAAGATTGCCTGCGAAATGATTCATCTGCGAGCTCAGCAGTCATGTCGGACCCCAAATTCTATGTGCCTCATTCTATTTCCCCGTCAAATCCGATCATTCATCGGGTTGATCTTCCGTCGTTGATGTGGAGCCTCTAGATCCTATAGTCTCCGTTCATATCACGTGGCTAAGTTGCTCGACCATTACTCACGTGATGTAAGCGGTTTTGTCTCTCATCCGCCGGACACGCGTCACCCAATGTGTGGCACCGCACGGACCTCGGCAAACCCACTTACTGCTTGAAATGCACGCGATATCCTGTCGGTTTTGGCTGCAGGCCCCGCCTTCTGACGGTTTAGGCATTTCCGCATGGTTTCTTGTTTCCCCTTGTGACTGAGGGCTCGGGGCTTTCCTTCACTGAGGGGTTTTCCCTACAATATGCGATTAGTGCTATCAGAAATGGCCTTCGTTTTCTGATCTAGACTCCCCATTTTCCAAGTTGCGCCAATACGTAGTCTCCATGGACCAATGGTCAACGCGCTTTGACCGAGGGTCCTCATCGTTCCGTGCTAGCTACAAATTGCCACTATCCAGAGGTCTTTCCTGATAAGCTCGTTGTTCATAAATTTTGAAGCCTAACATAATTTGAAATAGTCATGGAAACTGATAATATTCAAGGATCCAATTCAGATCACAACCTTCTCACTGAAAAAGCTTTTGTACCACCAAAAGTTGGTTTTCAAGCATCGACTAAGTGAGGGTATAATTGTCTCACTTGTCCACTATCTATCCATTTTTCACTGCTTGTCTTTGAACCCTTGAGTCCAATCCTGAGGTACTCAACATCTCCCCTATGCATCGTCCTCACCTTCCTATCCAAAATTGTGGCTTCCTCCAATTAATTGAGATATTCAGGTAACAGATCATCAATAGAATGCAATTGACCTTGCTCTTCGGGATCTTCAATTAATGAAGGTTCAAATAGTCTCAAGTTGTTTGCATTAACGACTGAGTAGATGTGCATGTAAGCTAGTAAATCGAGGCGAAAAGCATTCTCACCAATTTTCTCAAGTATCTTGAAAGGTCCATACTTGATGGGTTTAGGCTTTTTACCTTCACCTTGCATTTTTTCCTTGCTAATATACAGCCAGACTTGATCGTCAACTTGGAAACTATGCTCCATCTAATGCTTGTCATGCCTTGCCTTGTATTTGGCTTGGCTCTTTTCCAGTTGTTCCTGTACTGCCTGGTGAATCTTTTAGATTTGTTCAATGAACTTGGTTGCCTTGTCCACATCACCGTCCATCAACTGCTATGTCTTTACCAAAGAAAAAATCTAAGGGAGACCTTGGTGTGAAACCAAAACAGGACTCAAAAGGAGATCTCTGTGTGGAAGAATTTTTTGCTCGGTTGTAAGCAAACTGCACATAACACGAATGTTCATCCCAGAGCTTGGGATTCTTGCTGCAATAGCCTCTGAGCAACTGGATCATTGTCCTGTTGACCACTTCTGTCTAGCCATCTGTTTGTGGATGAAAAGTTGTGCTTTTCTTCAGTTTGGTGTCCATCAGTTCCCATAGACTCGACCAAAACTTCCCAACAAATCGGGTGTCTCGATTAGATACAATGGAAGTGGGTAATCCAAAATGAACCCATACATGCTGAAAGAACAGTTTTACAGTTTGTTCAGCTATAATCTGTTTATTACAAGGTACCGAAATACACATTTTGTTGAACCTATCCACAACAACATATAAATAGTCATGACCTTTCCTAATTTAGGCAGTCCTCCAACAAAGTCCATGGAAATACTTTCCCACGGATGAGAAGGAACTGGTAGTGGAGTGTAAACCTAGTTTTTTATTGTTGGGCTTGATTTTAGCACACATGGTACACCCCCTTACATATCTAGAAACTGTCTCATTCATTTTTTTCCAATAACAAAATCTTTGCAGCTGTGCAACTGTTTTACCTACCCCAAAGTGACCTAATATTAGAGAAGTGTGTGCTTCTTGAATTATATTCACTCTTTCGATTTGAGGAATGCATAGCTTCCCACAATGATACAAGAGTTGGTCCTTAAGGTGGTAATCCAATTCTTCCACTCGTTTTCCTTGACTTAAAGTTGCATATACATCTTTGAAATCTATATCTTAAGCATATTGTTCAATGTAGCTCTCATGCAATACTGAATTATGCTTAAGTATAGTAGATGCATTTATAATTGGTCTAGATAACATATCGAAACTATATTGTGTATGCCCTTTTTATATCTGATGACTAAATGAAATTGTTGTAGAAAACCCATCAATCTATAGTGTCTTGATTGCTGCAACTTAGTTTGGGAGTGTAGATATTGAAGTGGTTGATGATCAGTATGTATAACT
>APFE030425523.1:59009-107057 GCA_000404065.3 Pinus taeda
TGTTTTCCTCCCCACTGAAACACCTTGTTCAATCCTGTTAAAGCATGTAAGGGAGCTGCAATTAAGGAAAAGTTAGAAATAAACTTTCTCCAATATTGTGTTGCTCCTAAGAAGCTTCTAGCTTTTGTAGTAGATTTGGGTTTAGGCCAGTTTACAATGACTGCAACCTTAGAGGGATCTATCTTCTATTCACCACCCCCACTATATATCCCAAATAATTCAAAGATGTTTTGTCAAATTCACATTTTGAGAGTTTAACATAAAAAATTTCTCTTTTCAAAACATCTAGTGTCTGCTTAACATGCTTTAAGTGTTCTTCCCACGTTTTGGTAAATATAAGAATGTCATCCAAGTATACAATAAAAAAATCATCAAGAAAAGCTCTGAGTACATCATTCATTAATCTCATGAAAGTAGCAGGAGCATTGGTTAAGCCAAAAGGCATAACCAGCCACTCATACAATCCCTGCTTTGTTTTGAAAGCAATCTTCCATACATCTTGTGCTGCAACTCTGACCTGATGATATCCACTATGCAAGTCTAACTTGGAAAAATAAACAGCTTCCTTTAACTGATCTAACAGATCACTATATGAGGAAGGGGATAACAATTCTTGATTGTTATCTTATTCAGTGCTCGGTAATCAATGCACATTCTCCATAAGCCATCTTTCTTCTTCACCAAAACAATTGGAGATCCACATGGTGATGTGCTAGGTCTGATGAACCCCTTCTCGAGCAACTCTTGCACCTGCTTCTTGATTTCTGCATTCTCTAAAGCGGACAACCTGTACATCCCAATGTTAGGCAATGGAACATCTTGCTGCAAATTAATATCATGCACTATTTCCTTTTTGGGTGGCAGACCTTTAGGTTCTTGAAACAAGACATCATATTCTGAAACAACTTTTTCTAAATCAGCCTGATGATTAGCATCACAGCCCTCAAATACATTGGTTTTATCAGGTTTCTTTTCCTTTACAACCATCAATAAAAATTGTTTGCATGAATTCAAAATTCGTTTCATCTACCTTGATTTTATGAGAGTTTAATTATTCTTGAGCTTATGAACTCTTACAATATATTCTATCCCATATTTAACGAGGAGATACTTGTTCTTAGCTCTATAGAAAATAGCTTTTCTTTCATACAAGTAAGGGCTTCCTAAAACAATTCCACATATATCCAAAGGAACTACATCTAACTCAACCTCATCTACAAATGTTGACCCAAAAGAAAACTTAAGTTTACATTGTCTAGTCACTTGTAGTTGTGCTTTATCACATAACCAACCTAATGGGTAAGGTTTCTTGTGAGGTGTAGTCAGTAATCCCAACCTCTTTACAATTGCTTCAGACATTAAATTTACTTTTGATCCACTATCAAACAAAGTATCAATATTTTGATGTTTGGAAATAACTCGAATATGGAAAAGCTCATGTCTTTTTCTCTCGTTTTCCTCATCATTAATAGATTGTGCAGAATTACTAGTAGATGCTTTAGAATTTTTACCTTTTATACTTGTGGCTGCAATGGTTGTTTCATCTCCTGAATCCAACCCCAAATCTTTATGAATGGCTGCAGCAGTCTTCTTCTTCTTGCCCTTGAACTTCTTAGGTCTTAGCTCCGGATGCAGAATCCAACAGTTCTCATCATCATGCCCATCCTTTTCATAGTGAGTGCATGAAGACTTTGCCTTTTGTGCAGTATTGGCCTTCCTTTCTTTCCATTTATGTTTTCTTTTCTCCTTATTCTTGCTTGCAATGGGTTTGGATGATCCCCCAACTTTTGGGTTCCCATTCTTTCCTCTAGCTTCTAGATGCGTAACTTGAACAGATACCTCATCTATACTACTGGGATTAAACATGAGGATAGTGTGTCTCATGTAGCTGTGTAGACACCCTATGTACTTTACAGAGTCTCAAGTGAGTCTAATGAAATTCCTAGATTCAAAGCTCTCTTCCTAAATTCTTGAGTGTAACCCTGTACACTTTGCCCTTTCAATTGGTGAAGAGTTTGCCAGCTCATCATGGCTTGCTGCATGTAAGCTAGTGGATAGAACTGTTTTTTGATTGTATAAACAAATTCACCCCATACAGAAAGAATCTTACCATGTTTCTTCATGTCAGCTTGTGTCTTGCCTTCCCACCATACCAAGGCAGTGCCTCCGAGGCGTAGGCTAGCCAGTTGAATCTTACTCTTGTCTGAGTCAATACTCTGCACTCTGTAATAAACATCAATTTTTCTAATCTAGTTATCCAACTTCTCTACATTCAACTCTGCATAATATATGGGTAAGTCAAATTTAACATCTAATTTAATCAAAGATGTCTTCTCTTTATGTTTAGGGCTATTAGGAGGTGTGAGAAAGCTTTCTTCTTTCCCTTTTCCTTTTGAGTGGTCATGGGGAAGAGACTCTTCTTCCCCTTTATCCTGTTTGAAGCCTGAGGAATCCTCATCCGTATGTTTCCTAAAGTCCCTATACATTTCCTCTACCACGGACCTCATGGCCAAGACAATCTCTATAAATTGAGGATCTGGCCCAAAGGACTTTCTTCTGACATTTTCTTCTGAGGATGGACTCTTCTAATTTCTAGGTTAGTCTCAACCAACTCTCCTTCTCTTGATTTAAGCTCTGATCTATTTAGCATTCAACAACAAAATCCAGCACAACTTGTCTAACCTTAACAACCTAGGAGTTCTGATACCACTTGATCTTAAATTCACCCTTAGACGACTTCAGAGAAATAAATAAATGTATTACAGACTTAAGTGTTGGGGTGTGCATATGTTAATTTATGCAACGAATCGATAAGATTGTGAATTACACAGACATTAAAGCAGTAAAAGAACACAGTAAGCAAATACATGAACACAACAAATTTAATAAGGAGTTCACCCAATCCTCCTGGGCTACGTCTCCTAGTCCAGCCTTCAGTGGTGGCCTTTCTTATTGTGTCTTAAAGTAGAATTTTTACAATAATGAGCTCAATTTGAGTCTCACTTTAATAGAGAATAATTAGTGGGATGTTACTTGGATCCCCCAAGTCTCTAAAGTACATAGACTCCCCTCACTGGATTTCAACCTCACCTGGTCCCTGTAGTATGAGTCTGATTCGGTACTCACACTTGACAGGTCTGCACAAAGGATTTGCTTGAATTCCCCAAGCCTTCTCAGGAGTTCACAAACTCTTAGACTCTCTCTGTCTCTGTCTGCTCGATGCTGCCTTTGCTCTGCAGGTCAGCTCGGCGTCTCTTTTCTCTGCAATTTGCTTCCTTTTGGTCTCTCGACTTTCTGCCTTTTTTTCTTCTCTTCCTCTATCTCTTATCGTCTCTCGTTGTATTTTTCCGTGGCTTAAAGCCAATATGTTCCTTGACTGTTCACTTCCTCTTCCGGCTCTTCGGATCGTCTGCCTCTGTCTGCTATAATTCCCCTGCTTCTGTGTCATCGCCACTATGTAACGTTTCTTAGAGAGGTGGCCACTTGTCTCCCCATGAACTGAGCACCATCTTTCCCTTGAACGGTCATTATTTCCATTGCTCCATGATTCATCTGCCAGCTCAGCAGTCATGCCAGACCCCAAATTCTATGTGCCTCATTCTATTTCCCCGTCGAATCTGGTCATCCATCGGGTTGATCCTCCGTCATTGATCTGGAGCCTCCAAATCCTATGGTCTCCATTCATATCGCGCGGGTGAGTTGCTCGACTGTTACTCACGCGATGTAAGTAGTTTTCTCTCTCATCTGTTGGACACGTGTCACCCTGTGTGTGGCATCGTGTGGACCTCGGCCAAACCCGCTTACCACTTGAAATGCACGCGATATCCTGCATGTTCTGGGTGTGGGACCCACCTTCTAATGGTTTAGGCATTTCCACACGGCTTCCTGTTTCCCCTTGTGACCGAGGGCTTAGGGATTTCCTTCACTGAGGGGTTTTCCCTGTGTGCACTAATCACGTGTCAGAAATGGCCTTCATTTTCTAATCTGGACTCCCCATTTGCCAATTTAATCCAATGTGTGGTCTCCATGGACTAACGGTCAGTGCACTTTGACCAAGGGTCTTCATCGTTCCTTGTTGGCTACAAATTGCCACTGTCCAGAGGTCCTTCCTGATCAGCTCGTTGTTCATAAGATTTTGAAGCCTGACATAATTTGAAACAATCATGGAAACTCTGATAATATTCAAGGATCCAATTCGGATCAGGAGTGAGGGAGAGAGAAAATTCTTGAGCCACCTCATCATCATACCCTCTGAATTTTTCAAAAAACCCCATCCAATTATGTCTTGTGAAGATTTCAAGCACTTGGGGGTGTTGTTGGATTCTCACAGTGGTGGTGGGCTCCCTCCTATTAAACCCTCATGTCTTCTTGTTGGTGAAGTTTGAGGAGATGAGAGGGTTGAGACAATTTCAAATTCATAACCAAAATAGAGATGACTGTGTATGTAATATCTTTACACAGTTTCTAAATTCACTCAAACTTACAGGATTTATGGTTCAATTACTTGTAAAGAGGGATGTGATTACAGAGCCTACCTCTTTAGATTGTTTGTAGTGGCCAACTGCCGTGTTATCCCTTCTGAACTTTTCTCTGCCAATCCTGTAGACAGTCTCTATGTATCCTGTAGGAATTCCTATGCATGATCATGTACGAAGTCCTGTGCAATCCTGTAGAAATACCTGTGCAGTGAAACGATGGAGTTTTTCTTCCGATGGGTTCCCTGGGTATGAGAGTGACCTAAGTGAGTGAGTTCAGAGGAAGTGAAATGCATGAATGCATGGGAACGATGTTTTATTTCCACTTATGGTGATTCGGGGTGAGGTGGTGTGCTAGCAGCAAAGGTACGTTTCCATTTTTGGGCCGTTGGTCCCCACTACCACCTCATCATTCCCCACTCCTCGTAATCAACTCCCACCTTATGCATATGTAGTTTTAACCGCTTTTGTCTTACTCCTTCTCTGTCTTTGAGTTGACTGAATCCATGTGTGAGAGGACACTCGGTTGTGTATGTGTTGACTAAACGAAGGAGGCCAAGTTAACTAGCCACCTTTTCACTTATAAACCAACTATCTCATAACCCTTACATTTTTTTTACTACATGATGCATATGAGAGAGCGAGCGAGATACTTATCTGTGGTTCCAATGTTATGTTTCAGTTGTCGAAGACCAGAGTTGTTGTTGTGTGTATTTGCTGCATTCTATTCTTCTTCCTCCTCTTGTTGTCTGCTCATGGCTTCTTTGTTTGTGCAGGTACTTGTGGTTGAAGATATGATGTTGTTGCTTTGGAGCTTTGTGGGATAGGCTGCTACAGGATGTCCTGTAGTTGCTTCTCCTTCAGAACTCTTTAATCTTTCTTCTTGTTGGCGTTGTGAGGATGGTGACATGGATGGAAAGAAGGAATAGGAGTGTGGAGAGAAAGGAATATTTAAGTGATTCTCTTTATTCCTCCATGTTTCCCTTTCTTCAAAGACTGGAAAAAAAATACTCTTGAAACTGAATTTTTTTTTTAATGGTGAGTGCAGGGATGATGATGGTGGACAAGTTATGGTTATTGAATGATGAAGAGGGTGAATTTCATTGCCTAGCAAGATATTTATTTACTTTAGGACTGCTTCCTGTAGGATTTCTGGGTCACTATAATTCCTATAGGATCATCCTATAGGTTTTCAGGGGATCTTGTAGGAATACAGGGGATTTTGTAGAAAACACAGTCCCTTTGTAAACTGAAGCAATGGATTGGAAAAAACCACAGAAATGATGGAGGAATGCATGGTAATGAGTGGAAAAGTAAATATGTGAGTGACACGGGTCTCTTTGTGATCCTCCTTTGCTCCTTGATCATCCTTTTTTCTGACCTGCAAATGGAAATTTCATGATTTAATTTTTTAATTTTACTTTTTTTAAACAACTAGGCTTCTGAGAGGTTTTCACCCTAGTTGTTTGCCCTGGGCACCTCAAGAGAGGTTTTCATCCAGGGATCTTTCTTATTCTCTTTTTTTTTTTGTTATGCCACTTAGCCGCCTCAAAATCTTTTCAACCCAATGATGGGACTCAGGCGCCTCATGGAGGTTTTCACCTCAGTCCTTATTGTTTTTTCTTTTTCTCGGTGATTTGATGAGGGAGGAGTTGGAACTTGCTCCACTATCATCATTGTTTTATTGATATCATCAATGAACTCTTGTTTTGATAGAGGTCTCTTGTAAATTTTCAATCAGTGTCCATTAACAAGCAAAGGAATAGCTTCTTCATCTATGGTTCTGATTTGCACTGAACCATTATCATGGCATCTTTCCACAACATAAGGTCCTAGCCATATTGACCTTAACTTGCCCTTGAAGTCTTTATACCTAGAATCATATAGAAACGCCCAATCGCCTTCCTGAAATTGTTTCTCCTTGATATTTTTATCATGACAGATCTTCCTCTAAAGTTGAACAAACTTTGTACGTACAAGGGCCTGCATTCTGAATTCATCCAAACCATTCAACTGGAACAATCTCTCTTTCTGTGCACTGCTGAGATCTAGATCTAGTTGGGTTGCCATCCTTAATGTGTTATACTCAAATTCAATGGACAGCAAGGCCATTTTCCCATAGACCAACTCATAGGGTGTGAATCCAGTGGTGGTCTTCCATGTGGTATTATAGGCCCAGGTGGCCTCAACTAGTCTATCTTCCCAATCCTTCCTACTATTGCTTACTACTTGCCCATTAGCGTGTGGATGATAGGTAGTGGAGGTTCTATGCTTGATCTTGTGATGTCTGAGCAGGTCTTCAATCATGTTGGAGGTAAATTGGCTACCTTGGTCTGTGACCAGCTCTCTAGGGTACCCAAATTTGTAGAATGCATTCTCCCTTAGGAACTCAGCCACCTTCTCCTCTGTTGTTGCCTTAATTGCCTTGTTTTCAGCCCACTTAGTCAAATAATCAATGCACACAATAATATATTTTTTTTTCTTGGAAGGAGGGTCAATAGGCCCAATGAAGTCCATGCCCCACTTGTCAAATGGCTCGAAAGTCACTTGAGGCTGCAAAGGCATTTCATCTCTTAGAGTAGGCCTTCCCATCCTTTGGCACCGATCACACTAACTAGTATATTTTCTCACATCATGATGAAGAGTAAGCCAATAATAGCTTGTTTGTAACACTTTGAATGTTGTCATCTTTGCTGCAAAGTGACCTCCACAAGGCCCATCATGGCAGGTCAGAAGGATGTCAAATAATTCCTCCTCCTTGACACACCTTCTCAAGATTTGATCTGGGCCAAGTTTGAAGAGATTCCCCCAATCCAAGTGAAGGGGGTGCTTTTCCTGACTATCTTTCTCTTTTCTTTGGAGGACAAGTTTGGTGGGAACTGTGCTGATACCAAATAGTTTTCTATATCAACAAATCATGGAGAGAGAACTGAAATAGAAAATAAGTGCTCGTCCCGTAATTGGTCATCAACCATTCCTTCTTCACCTATAGGAAAATTTACTCTAGACAAAAAGTCTGCAACAACATTTTCCTTACCAGGCTTATCAACAATGGTTCGATCAAACTGTGGTCATAAAAGTAACCATCTTATCTTTCCAGCATTCACATCTAGTTTATTCATTAAATATTTGATTGTAGCATGGTCAGTATGCACAAATTTTTGATAGCCTATAATATAATGTCTGAATTTGTTCAATGAATGCACCACAACCAGGAGTTCCTTTTCGGTCACTGTATAATTTAGATCGGCCTTTAATAAATTCTTACTAATAAAATAGATAACATAAGGCAATTTTTCATCTATCTGACTTAGGGTTGCTCCTATGGCTTTGTGTGAGGCATCAGCATGAATATGAAAGGGGAGGGCCCAATTTGGGCCTTGGAGAATCGATGCAGTGGTTAACTTATCCTTTAGGATGTCTAAGGCCTCTTGACAGCTTTTGACCATATAAACTCAGTGTCTTTGGCGAACAAACCAAATAAAGGAGAGGCCAACTTGTTGTAGTCCTTTATTAACCTTCAGTAGTATCCAGCTAACCCTAGGAAACTTCTGACATCTCTTTGCTTTTGAAGAGGTGGGACCCTTTGGATGATAGCTATTTTGTTTGGATCCACCTGCACTCCTTGCTGAGATATTGAATGACCTATCACGGTCCCTGTAGTCATTAAGAATTCACATTTTTCAGGACTGAGAGATAGGTTCATTTCAATGCATCTGTGTAGTACTTTGCCTAGGTTAAACAGAACCTCTTGAAAATCACAGCCATAAGGTGTAAAATCATCCATATAAATCTCCACTGCATCATGGATTAATTCGGCGAAAATACTCAGGACTGCTCTTTGGAAAGTGGCAGGAGCATTGCATAGGCCAAAAGGAAGGACCCTATAGGCAAAAGTACCCCAAGGACAAGTGAATGTAGTTTTATCCAGGTCTTCTGGGCAAATCTAGATTTGGTTGTACCCACTAAATCCATCTAGGAAAGAGAAAAGTCTTTTCCCTACCAGGCCATCTAGCACTTGGTCAATGAAGGGTAGAAGAAAATGATCCTTCTTTGTGGCTTTGTTCAACTCCCCGTAATCAACACAAATTCTCCACTTACCATTTTTCTTGGGAGCTAACGCCAAAGGAGAGACCCACTCACTGTCAGAGATAGGGTAAATGAATCCTGCATCTAGCAGTTTTTGCAGTTCCTCTTTGACTATATCTTTAAAAGCTGGATTCATCTTCCTTTGTGGTTGTCGAACCGGCTTGAAACCTTCTCTGATGTATATATGGTGAGTACACATTAAGGGGTGTACTCCCTTCATTTCTTTATAACTCCAAGCAAAGGCTTCTAAATTTTCCTTTAGCATGTTACATAACTTCTCTTCTTGGAGAGAAGAAAGAGATGGATTGATTTTCAAGGTTCTCTCTAGGCCGAATTCTATGGTTTTGACATGGAGTGGGTTGGAATCAGCCAAGCATAAGTCAATTGGATGATTGTTTTGGTTTTCCTTTACTGCTTCTTCTAAGGGAAATGAACTAGGAGTTGGACTTTGGAGTAGGTGTTCAATCAAGTCATCCTCATCTCGTTGTCCTCCTCCCATGGTTGCTTCTAAATTATGAAGTTGGGAGGAATAAACTTCATCTTCTTCCTCCTCCTCCAACCATAAAGGTAATTCATGCTCTAGAGAAGGTTGAGCATGAGGGTATAGGACTAACTGCTTGGACATATGCCCATTATTGATGGTCATATTCCCAGCACTGCAGCTAATATAAGCATTGGCAGTGGCCAACCATGGTCTCCCAAGGATGAGAGGGTAACTAGTAAGCTTAACCTTAGGCTGGAGAACTATGAAATCTGCAGGGTACTCCCAAGAGTCAATGGAGACCATCACATCCTCCACAATTCCCTCAGGGGTTACTACGGAATAGTCTGCAAGTTGCAGAACCATTGTGGTCTTCCTCAATGAACCTTGGAGGTTGAGCTTAAGCATTGTGTCATTGGTCATCACATTAATGGCAGCCCCAAAATCGATCAGAGTGTGTGGAACAATGGTGCCATTGATGTGCACATCCACTACAGGGCTTCCAGGGCCCAAATATTTTGGACAGATTACCTGCCCCAGCATTAAGTCGGATAGTTGCTCAATGACATTAATGGTAGGGGCATCCCTTTTTCGCCTCCATAGATGCTTGAAGCACTTCTCCTTAATCAACTTACTGTAAATGGGAGCATACTTTATTGCTTGGAGAAGTGGAATATTTACACATAGATTTTTCAATTCTCCCAGAAGTTCAATCTTTTCTTGGGTAGGTTGGAGTGGTTGGGATAACCTCTCAGGAAAGGGTGGATTTACTTTAATATTGCTTTCCTCTCTTTATTCCTCAACCTCCCTAGGTGGAGGTGGAGCTTGGTTATCTGGGAGAACTCTCCCAGATCTCAGGTTAATCTCCTGGATTTCCATAGCATAAGCTGGATATGATGTCTCTCCAAAGTATACTTATTGGGCTTGCCTGTTGTTTGGGTTCGAATTTGGCTGGGCAGGCATATAGGGTTGCTTGGGTGGAGTAGAGTGTAGAAGTTGTGGTTGGGCAGGTGGTGGAGGCAATAGAGATGGAGAATTGTTGTATTAGGGCCTCCACCCCTAGAGCGGTGCATTCCACTGAAGTTGTGACGGAGCATAAGCTTGAAATGACTGGCTGGCTGGTTGGGAGTGATACTGAGATGCACAGGTACAATGAGGGGGTGTAGACTAGGAAGGA
Organism: Pinus taeda; assembly: GCA_000404065.3. NCBI lineage: Eukaryota > Viridiplantae > Streptophyta > Pinopsida > Pinales > Pinaceae > Pinus > Pinus taeda. Next base: position 69,232 of record APFE030425523.1, read on the forward strand.
TGACCAGGGGGTTCCCAAGAAGGTATGGCTGGGGTTTGGTTGGGGTTGTAATATGCATGGGATGACCCTTACATGCCTTGCTGGTATGGTCTAGGCCCATGAAGTCTCCTTTGGTTAATGTAGCAGAGTTGCTCAGTGACCCCTTCAGCTCCTTGATATACAACTTTGAGTCCAAGCAGAGAAGGGCACTGGTTTGTGGAGTGGTTTTCTTCATAGACCGAGAAAATTTCAATAAAGTTCAATGGACATTAATTCCTAGGATCCCTCCTGGTGCATCTAGGACAAAAAATTGCCAAGGCTCTCTCTGCTTCTTCCTGCTTCCTCTTAATGTGCATGGTGTCCATTTGCAAGGAAAGGGTTTGCAGCATCTCACTTTTGAAATCTTCCAGCATGTTTCCAATTTCACCCTTGATGGATGATTTGGAAGACGATGTACTGACCATAGGTTGACTACCCCTACCCTTTTTCCTAATTGCCCTAGAATGGTTTCTAAAGACAGTCTTGATATCCTCATAGGGTAATTGGTAGATGTCTCCTCCTGCTAACAAATGTAAGGTATCCAGAAGATATTCTCTTACTTCCCTAAGAAGTATCGCTTTAGTGACTCAAGGTCAAGTGTGCACCTGGCCCTTTTGTAACTAAGTTGGAATATTTCCTCATAATCCTCTAGGGATTCATCATTGCCTATGGTCATCGTGAAAATTTCTTCTTTAATATTCTTTGACTGACAATAGTCCCAATATTTTTTGTTAAAGGCCTGCTGCATTTGAGCCCAAATTGTGATGCTACCTTCAGGCAAACCCATGAACCAGCGCAATGATGCATCCTTGAGGGTAGATGGAAATAGTTTTAAGTTTTTCTCATCATCTGTATAGTTGTAGGTTTGGCATATAACAGCAAACTCAAATAGGAAAGTGTCGGTGCCTCTATGGTCAAGCCATGGAAATGAGGTAGGGCAGAGGGGCTGATATTTTTCATTTTAGTGTCCCCATTAGTTTCCCTGATGGGGAAGGCACCCTCAACTCTCTCTCTATTCCCTCTGTCATTTCTGTTTTCAGTCATTGGTTCAGTAGGAATGGGTTCTTCTTCTTCTTCTTCCCTTGTAGGTTCTTCAAATATGTCAGGTTTCTCACCTAAGGGTTCCTCCAGTTCACACCCACCAAAGAAGAAAGAAGGTTGGCTATTGGATGTAGTGGGGGTATCAGGCAAAAAATTTCCTAAGTTGTCCCTATTCCTACGAGGCATGAAAGGAGATATTTTTGGTTTGGTTTTGCATTTTTTTTTAAACTTGGAAAGTACTTGCAGAATTGAAATTGTTGATTGAATGAAAATCACTGACAGAATGAAAAAGTTACTTGCTTAATTGAAATCTTGCTTGCAAAATGGAAAGGAAAGCAGACAATGCAAAATGAAAGAAATGAAACAACTAGATTACTTTTGTAGAAATAAACTAATGGCAGAACATTGAAGACAAGAAATAGAAGAAAAGAAAGCAGTAATCACTTTCTACTCAAACACCTCCCCGATAACGGCGCCAAAAAGTGATGAGCGCCAGTATTGCAGCAAGGATGTTGCAACTCTTGGGCTACTAGCTTTACTTATCAACCCGGGGTTCATACAAACTTGGAGGTGACAATGTTGTATGTAAAAGTAAAAGTGATGGTTCTTCCTGTTCTCACTATTCAACTGGCGAGAGACCACTGGGGCTCCAAGCCAGACTTTTATGGAGTCAAAAGAAGCTTGATTCTTTGATGGAAGAAAGGTAAATCTACTCTAAGAGAGTTACTCTACTGCATTAATGGAAAAGGCCAACATGTAATGCTAAATCACACCATTCCCTAATTAATGATTTAAGAAGCTAAGCTAGGAAGAAATGCTAAATCAACATGAAACAAATGCTACTATCTAAGTTGCAAAAGTAAAAAGCATCAAACAACACTAATGTGCAAGTAAAGAGACTGACTAAATTTGTTTTTGCTTTTTTGTCTTTTTATGCAAAATCAAGTATGCAACTAATAGTTTTTGTGGATGTGGCAAGTGAATTAAGGATGCTTGAGGATGGATGGAAGGGTTATGAAATGGTTGGATGGTGTGGAGGACCCATGGGAGGCTTTTGGTGACTTCCGAGAGGTTTTCCATCAATTCAACCTCAAAAGATGCCATTTTGGGAAAAGCTACAGGATGTACTAGAAACCTACAAGGTGATCTTGTAGGAATTATAGAAAACCTACAGGATACAGCCGAGAGATAAATGTGAGGTGTTGGAGGTGATGGGAGGCTTAGGAAAGGTGTGTGATGGGTGGAATGGAGTGGGAGAAGGTCTAGGATCACTTAGGAATTAATATCCAAGATAATACATGGCTAGATTCCCTCAATGTGCTTGGGAGAATTTCTATGAAAAATGATGAAAAACTAGTGAAGGTGATGGTGAAAACAAGGGATGGCTAAGGTGGATGAAGTGGAAGGTGGCTGCTAGCTATGAAGTCTTAGTCTCCTCCTGAAGCACCCGCTCTGCATAAAACATGTGGGTCTTCCAAAAAGCTATGCAACAAGATACATTTTCATAAACTAGAAAAGCAGAATTAATGAATCAACTGTATATACTATGCATGAAGAAAGTTGTTGAAAGGAATGAAAGCATGAGTGAGATCTACTGCAGAAATGGAGATGAAAAAGATGACAATGAAATCTGCATTGCAAACCTTAACCAAATACTAAATTAAAGACAGCAAACTCCAAACTAGTGAAGGTGATGGTGAAAACAAGGGATGGCTAAGGTGGATGAAGTGGAAGGTGGCTGCTAGCTATGAAGTCTCCGTCTCCTCCTAAAGCACCTGCTCTGCATAAAACATGTGGGTCTTCCAAAAATCTATGCAACAAGATACATTTTCATAAACTAGAAAAACATAATTAATGAATCGATTATTGATCCGAATTGGATCCTTGAAAATTATCAGAGTTCTATCATTGTTTCAAATTATGTCAGACTCCAAAATCTTGTAAACAATGAGCTATCAAGAAGGACCTCTGGACAGTGGCAGTTGTAGCCAGCACGGAACAATGGGGACCCTCGGTCAAAGCGCGCTGACCGTTGGCCCATGGAGACGCAGAGTGGCGCAAACTAGCAAATAGGGAGTCCAAATTAGAAAACAGAGGTCGTTTCTGATACACGCTAATCGCGTATCACAGGATAAAAACCTTAGAGAAGGAAAAGCCCCGGCACCTAGTCATGTGAAAAACAGGGAGAACCATGCGGAAATACCCGATACGCTAGAAGGCAGATCCCACGCTCAAAACTGGCAGAATATCAGAGGCATTTCGGGCAGTAAGCGGGTTTGGCAGAGGACCAAGCGATGCCATACACTGGATGACATGTGTCTGGTGGATGAGAGAGAATATTTCTCTCATCGCACGGTAACGGTCAATAAACTCACCCATGCGATAAAAGCGATCACCGTAGGATTTGGAGGCCCCAAATCAACGAGAGAGATTGCACCCGATGGAGGACCGGATTCGGCGGAAGAATAGGCTGAGGCATATGAAGTTTGGGGTCCGACATGACCGCTAAGCTGGCAGATGAATCATTTCACAGAATAACCAAAATAACGATCATTCGAGGGAAAGCTGGCACTCAATTCGTAAGGAGACAAGTGGCCACCTCTCTGTGAAACGTTACATAGTGGCCATGACATAGAAGTAGGGAATTCCAGCAGACAAAGGCAGGCGATCCGAAGAGCCGAAAGAGGAAGCGAACAATTAAGGGACAGATTGGCTTTAAGCCACAAACAGACAGAGAACAGAGAGGAGACAGAATAGAGAGTGAAGCAAGAAGCAAAGAACAGAGAAGTCGGGCTAACCCGCAGACCTAAGGCAGAATTGAGTAGACAGAACCGAGAAGGCTTGAGAGGTTCAAGCAATCCATGTGAGGATATCTGTCGGGCACTGAGTACCAAATTGGACTCATCCCATTAAGACCAGTTGAGGTCGAGACTCAATAAGGGGGGGTCTGTGTACTCCAGTGGCTTGGGGAATCCAAGTACCACCCTACTAAGCATCATCTATTACAGGAGACTCAAATTGAGCTCCTCATTGTAAAAACTCTGCTTAAAGACACAATAAAAAAGGCCACCACTGAAAGCTGGACCAGGAGACGTAGCCCAAGAGGATTGGGTGAACTCCTTATTAAATTGTTGTGTTTTGCATTTGCTTGCTATGTTTCTCTTACTGTTTTCCAGTGTCTGTTTATTTTGCAATCTTATCGATCTATTGCCTAAGATAATATAGACACAAACACTAGCACATGAGTCTGTAATACCTTCATTAATTTCCTAAGGTCACCTAGGGGTGATTATCAGATCAAGTGGTATCAGAGCTCTAGGTTGTTAAGGTTAGACAAGCTTGTGCCGGATTTAGTTGTTGAATGCTAACTAAATCAAAGCTCAAAAAAGGAGGAGAGTTGGTCGAAACTAATACTGAAATTAGAAGAGTCTATCCTCAGAGGAAAATGTCGGAGGAAGGTTCTGTGGGGCTAGACCCTCAATTTATAGATAGTTTCCTGGCCATAAGGTCCATGGTAGAGGAAACGTATAAGGACTTTAGAAAACATAAAGATGAAGATTCATCAGGCTCCAAACAAGATAAAGGAGAAGAAGAGTCTCTCCTCCATGATCACTCAAAAAGCAAAGAGAAAGAAGAAAGCTTTCTCACACCTCCTAATAGCCCTGAACATAAAAAGAAGACATCTTTGATTAAACTAGATGTTAAATTTGATTTACCAATATATGATGGAGAGTCGAATGTAGAAAAGCTAGACAATTGGATTAGACAAATTGATGTTTATTGCAGAGTGCAGAGTATTGATTCAGACAAGGGCAAGATTCAGATGGCCAGCCTACACCTTGGAGGCACTGCCTTGGTTTGGTGGGAAGTCAGGACCCAAGCTGACATGAAGAGACATGGTAAGACTATTTCAGTCTGGAGTGAATTTGTTTCTGCAATCAAAAATCAGCTCTATCCACCAAGCCATGATGAGTTGGCAAACTCTTTGTCAGTTGAAAGAGTAAAGTGTACAAGGTTACACCCAAGAATGTAGGAAGAGAGATTTGATTCTAGGAATCTCATTAGGCTCACCTGAGACTCTGTTGAAATACATCGATGGTCTACACAGCTACATGAGGCACACTATCCTCATGTTTAATCCCACTAGTATATATGAGGTATATGTTCAAGCTATGCATCTAGAAGCTAGAGGAAGGAATGAAAACCCAGAAGTTGGGGGATCATCCCAACCCACTACAAGCAAGAATAAGGAGAAAAGAAAACGGAAATGGAAAGCAAGGAAGGCCAACACTGCACAAGAAAGCAAGTCTTCATGCACTCACTATAAGAAGGATGGGCATGATGATGAGCACTATTGGATTCTGCATTCGGAGCTGAGACCTAAGAAGTTCGAGGGTAAGAAGAAGAAGACTACTGAAGCTATTCAGAAAGATTTGGGGTCGGACTAAGGAGATGAAACAACCATTGCAGCCACAGGTATAAAAGGTAAGAATTCTTAAGCATCTACTAGTAATTCTACACAATCTACTATTGATGAAGAAAATGAGAGAAAAAGACATGAGCTTTTCCATATTCGAGTTATTTCCAAACATCAAAAGATTGATACTTTGTTTGATAGTGGCTCACAAGTAAATTTAATTTCTGAAGCAATTGTAAAGAAGTTGGGATTACTGATTACACCTCATAAGAAACCATACCCATTAAGATGGTTAAGTGATAAAGCACAACTACAAGTGATTAGACAATGCAAACTCAAGTTTTCTTTTAAGTCAGCATTTGTAGATGAGGTTGAGTTAGACATAATTCCTTTGGATATATGTGGAATTGTTTTAGGAAGTCCTTACTTGTATGGCAAAAAAGCTATTTTCTATAGAGCTAAGAACAAGTATCTACTCGTTAAAGATGGAATTGAATACTTTGTAAGAGCTCATAAGCTCAAGAATAATTACACTCTCATAAACTCAGTGCAGATGAAACAAATTATAAACTCATGCAAACAATTTTTACTGATGGTTGTAAAGGAAAAGAAACCTGATAAAACCAATGTATTTGAGGGCTGAGATGCTAAACAGCAAGCTGATTTAGAAAAATTTGTTTCAAAGTATGATATCTTGTTTCAAGAACCTAAAGGTCTGCCACCCAAAAAATAAATAGTGCATGAAATTAATTTGCAGCAAGATGCTCCATTGCCTAACATTGGAATGTACAAGTTGTCCGCTTTAGAGAATGCAGAAATCAAGAAGCAGGTGCAGGAGTTGCTCGAAAAGGGGTTCATCAGACCTAGCACATCACCATGTGGATCTCCAATCGTTTTGGTGAGAAAGCAAGATGGCTCATGGAAAATGTGCATTGATTACCGAGCACTGAATAAGATAACAATCAAAAATCGTTATCCCCTTCCTCGCATAGATGGTCTATTACATCAATTGAAAGAGGTTGTTTATTTTTCCAAGTTAGACTTGCATAGTGGATATCATCAGGTCAGAGTTGTAGAACAAGATGCATAGAAGATTGCTTTCAAGACAAAGCAGGGATTGTATGAGTGGCTGGTTATGCCTTTTGGCTTAACTAATGCTCCTGCTACTTTCATGAGAATAATGAATGATGTACTCAGACCTTTTCTTTGATGATTTTGTTATTTTGTATCTGGATACATTCTTATATTTAGCAAACATGGGAAGACATTTAAAGCATGTTAAGCAGAACTAGATGTTGAAACGAGAAAAGTTTTTGTTGTTAAACTCTCAAATGTGAATTGCCAAACATCTTTGAATTATTTGGGACATATAGTAGGGGATGGTGAATTGAAGATAGATCCCTCTAAGGTGGTAGTCATTGTAAACTGGCCTAAACCCAAATCTGCTATAGAAGTTAGGAGCTTCTTAGGAGCGGCACAATATTGGAGAAAGTTCATTTCTAACTTTTTCTTAATTGCAGCTCCCTTACATGCTTTAACAGGATTGAACAAGTTGTTTCAGTGGGGAGGAAAACATTAGAAAGCCTTTGACACCTTGAAAGAAAACATTAGTACAGCACCAGTAGTAGCATTGCCTTATTTTCAAAGACCGTTTGAGATCCAAATGGATGCCAGTAACTATGCCATGGAAGCAGTTTGATACAGCACGGTAAACCCATATGTTATCATTCCGAGACATTTAATTCTACAGTAGTAAACTATCCCACATATGATAAAGAATTGTATGCATTAGTACAAAGTGTGAAAAAGTGGAAACATTACTTAATGGGCAAAGAGACAATTATACATACTGATCATCAACCACTTCAATATCTACACTCCCAAACTAAGTTGCAACAATCAAGACACTATAGATGGATGGGTTTTCTACAACAGTTTCATTTAGTCAACAGATATAAAAAGGGCATACACAATAAAGTTGCAGATATATTATCTAGACCCATTATAAATGCATCTACCATACTTAAGCATAATTTTGTGTTACATGAAAGCTACATTGAACAATATGTTCAAGATATAGACTTTAAAGATGTATATGCAACTTTAAGTCAAGGTAAACGAGTAGAAGAATTGGATTATCATATTAAGGACCGACTCTTATATCATTGTGGGAATCTATGCATTCCACAAATTGAAAGAGTAAAGATAATTCGAGAAGCACACACTTCTCTAATATCAGGTCACTTTGGGGTAAGTAAAACAGTTGCACAACTGCAAAGATTTTTTTATTGGCCAAAAATGAACAAGATAGTTTCTAAATATGTAAAAGGGTGTATTACGTGTGCTAAAAACAAGCCCAACAATAGAAAACTAGGCTTGTACACTCCATTACCAGTTCCTTTTCATCCTTGGGAAAGTGTTTCAATGGACTTTGTTGGAGGACTGCCTAAATCTAGGAAAGGTCATGATTATCTGTATGTTATTGTGGATAGGTTCAGCAAAATGTGTATTTTGATACCTTGTAATAAACATATTATAGCTGAACAAACTGCAAAATTGTTCTTTCAACATGTATGGGTTCATTTTGGATTACCCACTTCCATTATATCTAATCCATATAGCCGATTTGTGGGAAAGTTTTGGTCAAGTCTGCGGGAACTGATGGACACCAAATTGAAGAAAACCACAGCTTTCCATCCACAAACTGATGCCCAGACAAAAGTAGTCAACAGGACAATGATCTAATTACTCAGGGGATATTGCAACAAGCATCCCAAGCTTTGGGATGAACATTTGTGTTATGTGCAGCATGCTTACAACCGAGCCAAACATTCTTCCACACAGAGATCTCCTTTTGAGACCTGTTTTGGTTTCACACCAAGGTCTCCCTTGGATTTTGTATTTGGTAAGGACACAACAGTTAAGGGACATAGTGATGTGGACAGGGCAACTAGATTCATTGAACAAATCCAAGAGATCCATCAGGCAATACAGAAACAGCTGGAAAAGAGCCAGGCCAAATACAAGGCAAGGCATGACAAGCATTGGATGGAGCATAGTTTAAAAGTTGGTGATCAAGTCTGGTTGTATATCAGCAAGGACAGAATGCAAGGTGAAGGTAAAAAGCTAAAACCTATCAGGTATGGACCTTTCAAGATACTTGAGAAAATTGGTGAGAATGCTTTTCGCCTTGACCTACCAGCTTACATGCACATATACTCAGTCTTAAATGCAGATAGCTTGAGATTGTTTGAACCTTCACTAATTGAGGATCCCGAAGAGCAGAGTCAATTGCCTTATGTTGATGACCTATTACCTGAATATCTTAATGAATTGCAGGAAGATACAATTATGGATAGGAAGGTGAGGACGACGCACAGGGGAGATGTTGAGTACCTCATAATTGGGCTCAAGGATTCAAAGCCAAGAAGTGCAAAATGGATAGAGATTGGACAGGTGAGAAATTTGTACCCTCACTTAGTTGATGGTTGAAAACCAACTTTTGGTGGTCCAAAAGCTTTTTCAGTGGGAAGGCCATGATCCGAATTGGATCTTTGAAAATTATCAGAGTTCTATGATTGTTTCAAATTATCTCAGACTCCAAAATCTTGTAAACAATGAGCTATCAGGAACCTCTGGACAGTGGTAGTTGTAGCCAGCATGGAACAACGAGGACCCTCGGTCAAAGCGCGCTGACTGTTGGCCCATGGAGACCGCGAGTGGCGCAAAGTAGCAAATAGGGAGTCTAGATCAAAAAAAAAGGTTGTTTCTGATACACGATTAGCAAAACGTTAATCGCGTATCGCAGGATAAAAATCTCAGAGAAGGAAAAGCCCTGGCACCTGGTCATGTGAAAAACAGGGAAAACCGTGTGGAAATACCCGATACACTAGAAGGCGAGTCCCGCGCTCAAAACCAGTGGAATATCAGAGGCATTTCGGGCAGTAAGCGAGTTTGGCAGAGGACCAAGTGATGCCATACACTGAATGACGCGTGTCTGGCGGATGAGAGAGAAAACCGCTCTCATCGTAGAGTAACAGTCGAGCAACTCACCCGTGCGATAAAAGCAATGACCGTAGGATCTGGAGGCCCCAGATCAACGGCGAAGATTGCACCCGATGGAGGACCGGATTCGGCGGAAGAATAGGCTGAGGCATATGAAATTTGGGGTCCGACATAACCACTGAGCTAGCGGATGAATCATTTCACAGAATAACTGAAATAACAAATGTTCGAGGGAAAGCTAGCACTCAGTTCGTAAGGAGACAAGTGACCACCTCTCTGTGAAATGTTACACAGTGGCAATGACACAGAAGTAGGGAATTCCAACAGACATAGGCAGGCAATCCGAAGAGTTGGAAGAGGAAGCGAACAATCAAGGGACAAATTGGCTTTAAGCCATGAACAGACAGAGAATAGAGAGGAGACAAAATAGAGAGTGAAGCAAGAAGCAGAGAACAGAGAAGTCAAGCTCACCCGTAGAGCTAAGGCAGCATCGAGCAAACAAAACCGAGAAGGCTTGAGAGGTTCAAGCAATCCCTATGAGGATATATGTCGGGAACTAAGTACCCAATTGGACTCATTCCATTAAGACCAGTGGAGGTCGAGACTCAGTAAGGGGGAGTTTGTGTACTCTAGTGGCTCGGGGAATCCAAGTACCACCCTAATAAGCATCATCTATTATAGGAGACTCAAATTGAGCTCCTCATTGTAAAAACTCTGCTTAAAGACGCAATAAAAAAGGCCACCACTGAAAGCTGGACCAGGAGACGTAGCCCAGGAGGATTGGATGAACTCCTTATTAAATTGTTGTGTTTTGCATTTGCTTGTTGTGTTTCTCTTACTGTTTTCCAATGTCTGTTTATTTCTCAATCTTATCAATCCATTGCCTGAGATAATATAGACACACACACCAGCACGAGTCTGTAATACCTTCATTAATTTCCTGAGGTCACCTAGGGGTGATTTTCAAATCAATTGTATATAATATGCATGAAGAAAGTTGTTGAAAGGAATGAAAGCATGAGTGAGATCTACTACAGAAATGGAGATGAAAAAGATGACAATGAAATCTACCTTGCAAAACTTAACTAAATACTAAATTAAAGACAGCAAACTCCAAAGATCATAAAAGAACTAGAAATATGTGTTTTGAGGGCTACTTAAGGGTCCCTTCCTCAATTCATGGTCCCAAAGGGTGGAAGTGAGGCCGAGACACCTGCTAACAACCTTGTGGTGATACTTTTTCTCCTTGCTAACTTGCTACTTGAAATAAGGCACAAATGGAAGCAAACTATTAAACAACCAATCTAATCTACATTACTTGTAATGGAAATGCATCTAAAAAGCAAATTAACAATGAAGCTGTGAATCTACACTAAACATACATGTAAAATAAAGAGGAGTCTTGGATGCTAGGGTTGGGCCCTAACCCAAGAGCTTTAGTCCTCTGAGTTAATTGAGTGTTGGCTCAAAACAAAACTCATTCTTATTACCAAAACAACAAATTACATCAAGAGAACTTTCACAAGTATTGCAAATCGAAAATAGCTTAGATTTTTACAATAAAAATATGAATCCTACTAAGGCCCTAGGCCTCTCTACTTATACATCTGAAGTTCCCAACAACTTCCTTAAAATTAGGGTGGCTCAGCTCCCAAACTTGAGATAAACTGGTGCTTTGTCTCTCACTTGCTCGACTGCCTTCTAGTCCTCATGATTTGGTTGTTTTCACTCCGAGCTGATGTGATGAATGGAGGAATATTCAAATGGAGGAGTAGTAAATGAGGAAGATTTATCTCCTACAATCCCTCTCCCTTATTCCATTCGAATTTTGGCCTTAGTCTTTGCCAAAATTCCTTGAATTTCTTCTTTAGTCCTGCATTCAATGCATATTAGTCCACAAAGCATAATATCCAACTCTAACTCACCTCATAAACAAAATATAATCAAAAACATGTAATAGGTTATGAGAAAAGTCAGTTTGATTAAGCTAGGAGGTGAATTAAGGACCATATAATTTCCCAATGATGAGGCTCATCACTCACATGAGGCAAGGAAGGACCACGAAAACAAAAGGAGGAGGCTCCTCTCATTTGGATCATTCATTCACCTTGCATATCAAATTTACTTGATCGTTTGCTCAACTTCTTAGCCGAGTCAGCTGTTTTTTTAGCCATGAATCTCTCAAGTGAGAGATTCAATCTTACCTTCGGGGGACTTCGAGTTCCCACCCTAGGAAGGCAGTTCCACAAGCATTTTCAGGAGATCCGGGGAGTTTCCACAGCACCATCACTCAGCTACACCCAGGAAATGCGTGTTTCTGGGTCACAGTTAGAACACGCAGAGGGAGATTGAGCCACCTTGGATCAGCCAATTGCCGGAGGAGCTAAGGAATCTGAAGGACAACATTGGGCCAACACTCAGTGAGATTTTTGGAGCCAAAGAAGCCAGCAACCCAGCAGTTCGAATTCTAGGCCTGGGAGACAGCGCAAAGGGCCAGTTCAGTAATTTCGTGGGTCTTGAGGGCAAGAGCTACAACCCAGAAACTCATCCGGGAAGTCAGGAGATCTGTAGGAGGGATCATCTCAGCTTTCTTGGACACTTTCCAGGAGGTTTTAGAGTCATAATCTAGCAAGCCGAGTTTTGCAGTTGCAGCTAAATTTGGGCTCCTTGGGGGTCGAATTTCAGAATTCTAAACCAGCCAAATTCCTTCGTGGGTTTTTCTCAGTTTAGGCCAAGGAGTAAGGAACTCGAATATCATAATTTTCTAAGCACATGAAGTAGTGATTCTAGCCCTTCAAAGCCTGCAAAAAGAGAAGTCTTATGGGAAGGGTAGTGCAATTTGGTGCAACAGTTGTAGCAACCTTCAATTCAACCATTGCTCACCTAGGTTTGGTCATGCTTGTCCATTGAGACAAGCCCAAGTGCACCATTCTATTTACTATTGTACTTTTCTCTCGAAGAAGTAATAAAACGACAGGCAGCAGTACCTTATTTCCAACATTTTATGTTTGCTGAACTGTTTGTATGCTTGTATATCACTTGTATTCCTACTTAGGAACATTACAGTGGTATCAGAGCCTGGGTCTTGGCTCATCTGTGGGGGATTTTCTCCTATGAGAGAAGGGGACCAACAAGACATCACATACAGAAGGTAGAGGTACCGAAGTAGAGAAAGAAAGCTGGAGATTACTTCAGACATGGAGGACAGGAGGAAAGCAGTGGTAGCAAGGGAGGACATGGTGGAACCCAAGAGGAGGGAAGAGATGGCTTTCAGCAACCTTTTGAAGGCTTTAAATGACTTATCCAAGGGCCAGAGATGCTGGAGGAGATTAAGATCCAGAACAGAGAGAGAAGCACCCCTAGATGGTTTCTATTTGGGGAAACGTTTGGAGCCTCCTAGCCATTCGATCACCCCTCACCAGCAGCACAACACCCATCATCTAGTGGGCCAACTCGAGCCACACTGCCCTATTTCTTACCTGTGGCACAGTTTGAAACAATAGGGGGTGAAGACCCCATGCAGATGGGAGAACATTTCAGAGAGTTGGAATCTATGGGTGTAGACTTGAGGGAAGCACTCTCTTTCAGAGATTTCTACAAACTCAACTAGAATGAGAAGAGAAAGGGCTATGGAGGATAGGGTACACAGAGCTATGAGTTGCAGAGGACCATATGGAGGATGTACTTCCCTAAATTCGATGGCACTACCAAGTGCACTGCTAGGGCTTGGGTTGAGAAGATGGACACCTACTTCCAGCTCAACTGGATGAAAAAACAAGAAGCCATCAAGATGGCCATTTTACACATGGAGGGGGAAGCCCATGACTGTTGGTTTCATGGCTCGGACTCCCTGGGGCATGACAATGTGGCTTCTTATGAGGATTTCACCAAGAGGGTGGTGGAACATTTTGACCAGAGGGATCTGGAGGCCCATTTCAAGGAGTTGACCCAACTGTGTTAGATAGGCAACCCAAAGTGATATATTTCAGAGTTTTTGCGAGTTTCAGTGATGATTCTGGATCTATCAGAGGGTTAGAGGGTATATACCTTCATTGAGGGTTTTCTTGAGCCCCTACGTGGACTGGTGAAGTCATGCAGACCCTCCATGCTGCAAGAGGTAGTTTTGTGCACTAGGGATCTACAAGGGGCCATCCCCAAGACTAGAGCGCCTTTCCCTGTACGAACCCTTTTTCCACAGAAGGGGCATGACACTAGGCCTCCACCTCAAAGAACCACCCAGGGGCGGGGGTAGTTGGATGATGAGACACGAAAGGACCTCAAGAGGAGGAAGTTGTGCTTCACTTGAAGGGATCCCTGGCACCAGTCCATCGGTGTACTACTGGCAAAGCACATTATATTGAGGTATTTTCATACAGTGACCAGGAGGACAGCTTGGAGGAGGAGTGTGGTGCGGGAGATGGTGAAAGTCTGGCAAATATGGGACAACCACCACCACCTCCATAGGGAGGAGCATCCTATCTCCATCCGGGGGAGTCCTTGCTTCTTTATGTGGGGTTCCGAAATTATTGATATTGAGGGTCAAAGGCACCATACAGGGACAACGAGTGTCAATCCTAGTTGATAGTGGGACTACCCACAACTTCATAGATGCCCAGTTGGTTTAGAGGACGGGCCTCACCACGACTAAGTTTGAGGGCTTTTCATTCCTAGTACTAGGTGATCGTACCATGCAGTGCACTCGGTATATGCGTGCTTTGACAATCGTTATGGGAAACTACTTGATGATGGACCACTTCTTTGTGGTCGATGTGCTAGACACCAATGTGGTGATGGGTGTCCAGTGGTTGTACTCCCTTTGGTGAGTCACTACTGATTGAATAAATTGGAGATGGAGTTCACCGGGCCAGATGGAAAATTAGTGGTTCTTAAAGTCATGCATTCCTATCCACCCCAGACAGTCTCATCCCACAAGATGGAGGCAGATCTGCGACATGGGGACATCACATGGGCAATGGAGTTGAGGATTTCGGAGGTTGGGGGATAGGCCCAACCACCACCACCATACATACAGCCTTTGTTGGATAGATACGCATTAGTGTTTGGGGATATTCCACCAGGGCAGTCGCCAGACAAGGGATTCGAGCACACTATTTAGTTGGTGTTGGGTGTGCAGGCGGTGATCACTACCCCTTATAGGAATCCTAAGGCCTATAAGGATAAGACTGAGAGGGCCATTCAGGAGCTATTGGCATTGGGCCATATCAGGCCAAACTCCAGTCTCTTCACTTCTTTAGTAGAATTGGTGAAGAAGAAGGATGGGACCTTACGCATGTGCATTGACTATCGGACCCTCAACCAGAAGACACTCAAGAACAGGTACCCCATCCCCCACATACATGAGTTGATGGATGAGCTTAGAGGAGACAAGTACTTCTCTAATATCGATCTACGTTCGGGGTACCACCATATTAGGGTGAGGGATCAAGACATCTCCAAGACAACTTTCTGGTGCCATTATGGGCACTTTGAGTTCCTAGTCATGCCATTTGGGTTGACCAACACTCCGGCTACCTTCTATTCATGCATGAACCATGTCTTCTAGAGGTAGTTGAGGAGGTTTGTGATGGTTTTCTTCGATGATATCTTGATTTACAGCAGGACTTGGGAGGAGCATCTCCAGCACTTGGAGGAGGTGCTACTTATTCTGAAGGAGCAACAGTTTTATGCCAAACTG
Source organism: Pinus taeda (assembly GCA_000404065.3). Classification (NCBI taxonomy): domain Eukaryota; kingdom Viridiplantae; phylum Streptophyta; class Pinopsida; order Pinales; family Pinaceae; genus Pinus; species Pinus taeda. The sequence goes on from APFE030425523.1 coordinate 84,408, forward strand.
TCCAAGTGCGAGTTTAGCTTGACAAAGATGCTCTACTTAGGGCATATCATCGATGATGATGGGGTGAAGGTCCATGAGGAGAAGATGCGGGCTATCCGTGACTGTCCAGTGCCCCGAGAAGTGACAGCGTTGAGGGGTTTCTTGGGTATCTGCACCTACTACAGGAAGTTTGTCAAGGGGTTTTCACAGTTGGCGGCACCCTTGACAAATTTGACCAAGAAAGGGGCTTTCGCATGGACTGATGGAGCACAGGGAGCCTTTGATCGCCTTAATGAGGTGATGAGCAATTTCCCGGTCTTAGCACTTCCGAATTTTTCCTAGCCCTTCACCATGGAGTGTGATGCATCCGCGGAGGGAGCAAGAGTAGTTCTATCACAGGATGGGCACTCCAATGCTTTCAAGAGTTGAAAGCTCCTACCACATGAGCGGTCATATTCCATATATGACAAAGAGATGTTGGCCATCATGCATGCATTGGCCAAATTTCAACAGTATTTGGTAGGCAACAGGTTTCGAGTGAAGACTGATCACAACAGTCTTCATCACTTCATGGGGCAGGAGGGCCTCAACGGCAGGTAATAGAGATTGGTCAGCAAGGTGCAGGCCTATGACTTCGATATAGAGTATGTGCGAGGAAAGCACAATGTGGTAGTCGATGCTCTATCACGAAGACCCACTGGTCTATCACTCATGAGCATCTGCCATGATTGGAAGACCCAACTACTAGTGGAATACTCCAAGGATAGGAGGGCATGCGAAATCTTGGAGGGTACCCACGCAGATGAGCATTATCGAGTGATGACTAAGGTCATCTATTATAAGGGGCACATTTTTCTGGTGCCCAACTCACAGTTGAGGGAGAGAGTGCTCCAAGCAGCACATGACTCGCCATTGTCAAGGCACCAGGGGTTCCAGAAAACATATATGGTAGTCAGGGAGAGATTCACATGGAAGGGCCTCAAGGGGGATGTTTTGAAGCACGTATAGGAGTGTGAGGCATGTCAGCAAAACAAGGGGGAGTTGATTCACCCTATAGGATTTCTACAGCCGCTTCCCATCCCCGAGGGGAAATGGGAAAGCATATCTATGGATTTCATCACGGGGCTTCCCATAGTGGAGGGCAAGGACTACATTTATGTAGTGGTCGACCGGTTGACCAGGTATGCCCACTTTCTCGCCATATCCACCAGGTATACGGATGCACAGATTGCAGAGTTGTTCTTTAGGGAGATCTTTCGGTTACACGGGCTTCCTCATAACATTGTGAGTGACAAGGACAGCAGGTTCTTGGGAGGTTTTTGGCAAGAGCTTTTCAGGTTGGTTGGTATTGATCTCACTCTTAGCACAAGCTACCATCCGTAGACACATGGCTAGACGAAGCAAGTTAATCAGTGGTTGGAGGTGTATTTGAGGAACTACGTGATGGGACAGTAGAGGGATTGGATCCGATGGTTGCATTTGGGTGAGTACTGCTACAACAACACCAACCACATGTCCATTGGTATGACTCCTTTCCATGCCTTGTATGGATATGATGCATTATCTTTTTTTGATGTTTTTTTTGGAGACAGTCGGGCCCCAAAGGCCAAAGATTGGATCCAAAAGAGCCAAGACATCCTCAAGGCTCTCAAGGATAACTTAGTGACAGCACAAAACCAACTGAAGGTGTACGCAGACCAGCACCAGACAGAGAGGCATTTCGAAGAGGGGGACTTAGTGTACCTCCAGCTACAGTCATACAAGAAGTCCACATTGAAGCAAAAGGGTGTCGAGAAGCTACAACCCCGCTTCTATGGGCCATACTAGGTTATCAGACGATTTGGGGAGGTGGCCTATGAGCTAGAGTTGCCTCCAGGGAGCAAGATTCACAATGTATTTCATGTCTCATGCCTTAAAAATGTGTTGGGGCAACAGGTGACAGCGGCAGTAGAGTTACCCCACTGGATGATGAGGGCCACTTGGTTTTGGAGCCTGAGACCTTCTTAGAGAGGAGGGATAGGGAGCTGAGGAGCAGGATCATCAAGGAGTTCTTGGTACGCTGGAAGAACTTGCCAGATGAGGATGCCACCTGGGAGGGTGAGCACATATTGGAGCACCCAACTATAAGGTTGCTTAAGGGCAAGCAACATTTTGTGGGGGGGGACTATCATGTCCCTTCTCAAACACATTTGTGACAGATTACCTCTACACATTTTGCACATTTTTTTCCAAGGAAAAGGACCCAACAATTTCGACTTGGGGACTCAGGAGAAATTTCGGCTTAATTCGATTTCCATTGGAAGTTGGGGACCACCCACGTGGGAATTCGAACTAGGCCATTCGAATGGCTTGGAGGGAATTTGAAATGATGATTGGAGGGGCCCGCATGAGACAAGGAAGGCCCACGAAGACAAAAGGAGGAGGAAGCTCTCATTTGGATCATCCATTCACCTTGCATATCGAATTTACTTGACTGTTTGCTCAGTTGCTTAGTCGAGTCAACTAGATGTTTAGCCACGAATCTCTCAAGCGAAAGATTCAACCTTACCTTCGGGGGACTTCCACTGCCCACTCTAGGAAGACAATTCCACAAGCATTTTCAGGAGATCAGGGGAGTTTCCACAACACCATCACTTAGCTACACTTATGAAATGCATATTTCTGGGCCATAGTGAGAACACGCAGAGGGAGATTGAGCCACCTTGGATCAGCAAATTGCTGGAGGAGCCAAGGAATCTGAAGGAAAACATTGGGCTAGCATTTAGTGAGAGTTTTGGAGCCAAAGAAGCCAGCAACCTAGCATTTCAAATTCCAAGCCTGGGAGACAAAGCAGAGGGCCAATTTAGCAATTTCGTGGGTCTTGAGGGCAAGAGCTATAGCCCGAAAACTCATCCGAGAAGTTAAGAGATTTGTAGGAGGTATCATCTCAACATTCTTGGACACTTTCCAAGAGGTTTTGCAGTCAGAATCCAGCAGACCATGTTTTGCAGTTGCAATGAAATTTGGGCTCCTTGGGGAGCGAATTTTAGAAGTCTAAACCAGCCAAATTCCTTCATAGGTTTTTCTGGGTTTATGCCATGGAGTAAGGAGCTTGAATATCATGATTTTTTGAGCATGGGAAGTAATGATTCCAGCCCTTCGAAGTTAGCAGAAAGATCAGTTTTCTAGGCAGCGCATTGCAGTTTGGTGCAGCAGTTGTAGCAAGCTTCAGTTCAACCATTGCTCACCTGGGTTTGGTCATGCTTGTCCATTAAGACAAGCCCAGGTGCACCATCCTATTTCCTATTGTATTTTTCTCTTGAATAAGTAATAAAATGGCAGGCAACGGTTCCTTATTTCCAACATTTCCATGGGTGCTTAGTGTCTATTTTGTTTTTCTGTTTGTTGAACTATTTGTATGCTTGTATATCACTTGTATTCCTCTTTAGCAACATTACATGGGCCAAGTCAACCCTTTTACTAGTCATTAAAGTTAATGGAGGAGGAACATTGGGGATCAAAACTAACCATTAAGAGGTCAAGGTGGACGTTGCACCTCAAGTGGAAAAGAATGTAGTCGTTGCAAAGTCAAATTCTCCTTCAAGGTACAAAATTGAACAACCAAGGACTAAGTAAAGTTCTCCACGAACCAATATCACTCCAAGCAAGTCAAGTCAAGCAAGCTAGTCATTTGGTCATCCAAGTGGAACTTTGAGCATATTTTGACCACTACTTCCTGCCTTTTGCCTTACGAAGTCAATGCAAGTGAAATGTTCGGCTTCCAAGGGGAATTTGTGCCAACTCAAATTCCTTTAGTAAAAAAAATCATGTATTTAAAAATATTTTGATGTAATTTACTTAGTCTTCGACATGTGGATGACAGGTAAAATATTATTTTTTAGAGAGAGATTAAACTGGTCATTATTAAGTCATTACAATGTTGGTCTCGCCTTCCTTTCAAGAAGATTGTTGAATCGTGAGATCAATACATGCCATAATAGAACTTTTATTATGCAAACACTTTGTCTCATTGTGTGGGTTGGTTTTTTTTATATTCATTTTTGTTTCATGCGTGTTGCAAAAGGGTTTAATAAGATAACAAACAACTAGGAAGGATTACATGAGCATTTGAGGGACGATCCATTGAGAGGCTACATAGTCACATAGAAAGAGTTGAAAATGCACTAGTCATCTTCATTTCTCTTGTTCTACGACGGAGCGAGTTGGAACTGAAAGTTGGACCAATCCTTATAAGGGATAGTTTCAATTAGGTGAAGATCGCTCTTACCACATAGTCAACACAAGGATTGGAGATGTCTCGCTAGAGGCCACTCATAGTTGGATCCCAAATGTTGTGGAATATCTTAAACATAGGTGAGGGTGATATACTCTCTTCAAGTCCAAGCCCACTTCACGGTCTAAAATACATGACTGACTAAAGGTGAATATGATTCACAACCCAACCATATAGAAAGTAAAGTTGTGGCCAAGGTAAGCCCATTCTCGACAACCAATATTACAATTTAAAATAAATAAAAATAAAAAAAAAAAAATTAAAAAAAAAAAAAAAAATTCTTGTTCTAGTTAGATATTTTACTAGCTTGTTATTTAAATTTTTATCATAATTTAGCATATAAAAGGTAAAGTTGTGGCCAAGGTAAGCCCATTCTCGACAGCCAATATTCAATTTAAAATCAAAAAACTTTTAATTTCTTGTTATAGTTAGATATTTTACTAGCTTGTTATTTAAAGGTTTATCATCATTTAGTCATCTTCATTTCTTTTGTTCTAGTTTGGAGCGAGTTGGAACCAAAAGGTGGACCAATCCGTGCAAGAGATAGCTTCAACCAGGTGAAGATCTATCTTACCACAATGTCAACCCGAGGATTGGAGACGTCTCGCTAAAGGCCACTCATAGTCGGATCCCAAATGTTGTGGAAGATCTTAAACATAAGTGAGGACGATATACTCTCTTCAAGTCCAAGCCCACCTCACGGACTAAAGTACATAACTGACTAAAGGTGAATATGATTCACAACCCAACCATATAAAAGGTAAAGTTGTGACCAAGGTAAGCCCATTCTCAACAACCAATATTTCAATTTAAAACCAAAGAGCTTTTAATTTCCTATTCTAGTTAGATATTTTACTAGCTTGTTATTTAAAGTTTTATCATAGTTTAGCTACTAACTCTTGGGGTTTTGAGCAAGGAAATCATATCTAGTTCAAGAGATCAATATACATTGTTTTTGAGTTGCAAACTCATTATTTTCACGAGTATATTGAATTAAATTTTGTAGGTCTGCATTAAATTACAATCATATCTTTACATATTTTGCATAAAATCGAAAGTACAAGGGCTTTTCAAAGTAAGTTTTATCATGAACCCAAATTTGTATTTATAAATAATGTCATTAATTTGAAACTAAAATAAAGTTATTCCAACACTTAGAACTCTTATTTACTGTCTGGAATTTATTTTTTGGGTTCCATCTATTGCCCCTCATTCAACAAGGGTACTCCAAAACTTTTTGGCCATGCCATATAAGCCCAGAGGAAGTGTCTTATAGCCCTGTGAAGCCATGTGGGTGTGTGTTAGTGGAAATGACTCTTAGATCCTTGTTGGTGTCGACGGCCATGGTCATTCTTGGTATTGTTTATTTCATGATATGTCTACCTTTGTGGCATTTTCAACTTCCCCCTGGTGGGTGGTAACTCCCTGCCTTGATAGATATTCTTATATCCTGGGATGGTGTGTTGGTATCATGGAATAAGCATTGCTAGGAATCATGGTTTAGGGGAGTGCTTGTGTCAATAAATGCTTGTAAGAGTGATCACCAGGTGTACTTTTCCCTAACATTATCCCTTTTGATCCATGTGCACCCCCTACCCCACATGTGTCATGTGCCTTATGTATTTTGCACTCTACTTTGGCCTTTGCTTTACATCTTGATAGTATCACAGTTCCCAATGCATTTTTCATCTCCCAAGGCATTATACTATAGGTTTTGAGGCATAGAATGTGTCCATTTGACTCTGTATGCCTAGATGGACCACTTGCCTTTTGAAGCAATCAAAACAACCTCACAAAACTATAGTTACAACAGTGGACCCAGCTTTGGGGCAAAAGGGCTTTCCATATGGCACTGCAAGCAACATAATTTGAAGCTTAGTGATGAAGTGGACAAAGAATATATGGCAAGCAGATAACTTGTACAAGCCAAATCAGCTCAATGCTCTAGCCATGGTGGCATCTCCAAGCACTTGTATCATACGTGTGGCATGGCATCCTTCTCTTTGGGGCTATTTTGGGGGAATAAATGAAGAATATGAAGCTAAATGATTGAAGCATTGGAGTTTAGTATGCAAATTTGGAGCCCCAAAGGGCTAATTACTAAGCGTCAAGTGTGATTTACCCCAAGATAGGGCCATTATCCACCTATTTCTCCTCATTCATCCAGGGTACTCCAGAACTTTTTGGTCGCGCCATATAAGCCTAGAGGAAGTGCCTTAAGCCCTGTGAAGCCATGTGGGTGTGTGTTGTTTGTGAAAGTGGCTCTTAGATCCCCGTTGTTGTGGATGGCCATGGTTATTCTTGGTATTATTTCTTTCATGATATGTCTACCTCTGTGGCATTTCTGACTTCCCCCTGGTGGGTGGTAACTCCATGCCTTGGCAGATATTCTTATATTCTGGGATGGTGTGCGAGTATCATGGAATAAGCATTGCTAGAATCATGGTTTAAGGAAGTGCTTGTGTCAATAAAGCCTTGTAAGGGTGATCACCATGTGTACTTTTCCCTAACATTATCCCTTTTGGTTCCAATGCACCCCCCTACCCCACATGTGTCATGTGTCCTATGTATTTTGCACTCCTTTGGCCTTTGCTTTACATCTTCATAGTTTCATAGTGCCCAATGCATTTGAATCTCCCAAGCCATTATGCTACAAGTTTTGAGGCATAGAAGGTGTCCAATTGATTCTCTATGCCTAGATGGACCACTTTCCTTTCGAAGCAGTCAAAACACCATCACAAAACTCTAGTTACAACAATGGACCTAGCTTTGGGGCAAAGGGCTTTCCATGTGGGATTCCGAGCTTGGTGATCAAGTGGACAAAGAACATGTGGCAAGCAAATGACTTGTACAAGCCAAATCAACTCAATGCTCTAGCCAAGGTGGCATCTACAAGCACTTGTATCACATGTGTGGCATGACATCATTCTTTTTGGGGTTATTTTGAGGGAGTAAAGGAAGACTATGAGGATAATATTGAAAAGTTGGAGTTTAGTATGCAAATTTGGAGCCCCCAAGGGCTAATTATCAAGCATCAAGTGTGATTTACTGCAAGAGAGGGCCAATATCCTCCTAATCAATAAGGTCATTAACATTTGAAGCAAGACTAGCAAGTCAAACTCATCAAATAAGGCAACAAAGGTCCTTCCAAGCTAGGCATTGAAGCAATTAGTGAGAAAGTAAGCCCTCAAGGGCTAATGAACCAAAGTAAGGCCGATTCAAGGTCAAAGAACAAGCATTATCAAGCAAGGTGGCCATGAAGGTAAGGTAAAGACGTTAAGTTCTCTTGAAGCAAGTAAAATCCCATTGCAAGCAAAGTCAAGGAAGCATGTTGGTAAAGCAAGCCCCCAAGGGCATTTCAAGCATCCAAAGGTCAAATTTCAAGCCTATTCTCAAGCAATTTAACCCTAATGAGTTAGTCATTTGCAATTAAGGGGGTCGAGTCCTCAATTTTGAAGCTAAGGAGGTCAATCAAGCAAGTCGTTGCATGGTGAAGTCTTCCCCAAGTTAAGCAAAGGGGCTCAAAGCCAGGAAAGTTAGCATTCAAAGAAAAACTAATGCAAATGCAAGCAAGAAAGGTCACCAAAGGAAACCATCCACTAGCCCTAACGACTAGGCTTGCCCCAAGTCGTTTGAAGATCAAACCTTAGTCAAATGAAATCGGTGTGCCACCAACAGAGAGTTGATTTTCAAGCAAGCTAGCCATGAAGACACAAGTGGAATGTTTGGTCAACAAAGGTTAAAAAGATCCACTTGGGCCTCTTTGTTGTAGCATGGTTGACTCTTTTGGGGTTTTATCCAATGTAGAATTTGAAAAATAATTTATTTAACTTAGCCTCCAAGCTTTTATGGATGGAAAGTCATCTATTTTGTGGGATACCAAGGAGGATATTTTGAAGAGCCTCATCTATAAATACAGGGCTTCCCCTCCTTGGAAAATCATTGTGAACTTGTTGAGCTATCAAAAATGTGAATTTTTTCATGAGACAAAAGGGTGTACATAGGAATTTTGTTCTTTTGTTTGGATGATCAAATATTTTTCAAAGGAAAATTTTGGACCACGCGAAGTTACTACAAGGTTAAGCTAATTGATTCAAAAAACCTTGGAAGAAGAGATCTAAGGTTTATCTCACATCTTCTCTTAATTCATTCAAGATACTATTGTTCTCTTTTGGGACATGATTCACTTTCCCCTTTAGAGGTAAACAACTTAATCTTCAACAATTGTTGATTGCTTGGTTGGAAGACTCTCTTCTTGGAAGGCTCTCCTAGTAGAATTTTGGTTCTATTACTTATCTTGTTTTGGAGGCTAGGGTCGTATCCCCGGTGTTCCACCTTGTTAATTTTAGGTATGTTCTGTGCTTAGAGAAATTTATTTCAATTTTCACAGTTAGCTCAATATCTTTTCTAGATTACCAATCACATCAGCATTAAAGTAAACTGCAGAAAGAACATAAACATAAATCACAGAAGACAAGCCAAGACAAGAGGACACAAGATGTGGCGCTAGCCAGGGACAAACCCCAATGTGGGGAAACCCTTGATCAAGTCTTCTTATATGTTCTTCAATAGTTCAGCACAAAGAGAGAGAGATAGTACGTTTACAACAGAAGTCAACACTTTGACTTATCTAGATAAGAGCATAGATAATCTCTAAGAAGATGATACATGAGATCAGTTGAAGACATGTTGCTTGAACTGATTCTCCAAGGTGACTCCTTCACCTATCGTTGTGTTGCATTTCGTCATCATGCTACACCTCACCGCGCTGCACCATACTGCACCCATCATCACTATGTTGCATCTCATCATGCTTCATTAATCATGATTGTACCCATCACTGTACTGCATTATGTGCCATTGTTGCACCATGTTTCCATACTAACCTATGTGTTGGTTGCACCTTGCTTGCTTGTTGTCCTTAGCATGCTTGTTGTTGCATGCTAGTTGTTCCTTGCATGCTAGCTATAACATTGTATGTTTGGTGTATTTGCTGCTAAGTACCATACAACTGTCCCAATGTTAGTTAGTTGTCCCTTGCACACTTCTCTCCTTCGAAGATAGATGCTCCAGCAGTTCCCGGTAGTTCCGGCAATTCCGGTTGTTTCCAGCTGTTCCCAACAGTTCTCGACAGTTCCGGCAATTCCGACTGTTCCCGACAGTTCTAGCAGTTCCCAATAGTTCCGGCTATTCTCGGCTATTTCGGTTGTTCCCGGCAATTCCGGCAGTTCCCAATAGTTCCGGTTGTTCCCAGCAGTTCCGGCAATTTCATCTATTCCCGGCAGCTCTCGTTGTTCCGGCGATTCCGGCTTCTACCCTCAGGATTAGGGCAGTGTTATCCCTTAGGATCTCTCCTCCTACTAAAACCCAAAGACAAGTAGAGTGGAAGAGATCCCAAGTGTGTTGAAATGACTTGAAGGCCACCTCTATTTATACTAAAACATTGAGCACAAGTGGGGTTTATTTGGTTGCTAGCCGACCTTAACGAATTGTCCCATAACATAAATAAATTCATATCTCCATGAATACTTATCGGAATCGGATGATCTTTAGATCAATCCTACACCTCTCGATGAGAGGGATCAAGAAAAATATCAGCTTCCACTAATAAAATGACCCACATGGAGTTTGGCCCTAGTTGCCAATTTTAACACACCTAGTGTTCCAAAACCTCAAGCATCAAGATACCAAATCAAGAGAGGAAATAATTATGTCCTTAACTCTTGTGGAAGAAGAATCATATCCTTATTCCAACAATTTGCAATCATCTTATTTACAAAATTGTATCTCAATTTTTTTTGTATTTTTGTAAATTTGTAGTTAGTATAAAATATAAAAACCCTAAAAAATTGTATATCTCAAAAAAATATCCTATTGGAAATCCAAAAATAATTCAATAGTGAATGTCTTCACTCAATTGTGGTTTGCATTATATTTATTGATTATATCATTGGTAAAATCACCACAAACTTTGCAATTTTGGGAATCCCTAAGCCCTAATGTTGTACAACCCCCATTATTTTGCTTCATTTGTATACTAATTTAATTTTCAAGCATTTTAAAGCTAATGACAAGTCTTGGAAATAATCTAGAGCCATTGGAAGCAATTGAAGGCAAACCCTTGCCTTCGGATACGTGAAAATCAAGATAGAATCTTTTATATCCATTGAAATTGATCTAAAATGGTTTTTCATTGACTAACTATTGTTATTAGATCATATATTCACTATCCAAAAAGATTTGCAGGTCTTATCGTTGTTTTTAGTCAAGTCAATTTTCAACTCTCATGACCATTATGAGCTTATTTTTGGTCAGTTGTATTGCAGATTTAACATCTTTCAAACTACTTGTCCAAAATTAGTGTTGGTGTGCTCATTGGAAATCTCCTTGATAGTACTAACATCTCATGCAAAGTCCCTTGAGTTTCAGGTTCACTAAATGTTATTTTTAGGCCCTTGAAGTGGCCCTATGTTTGTTGGCCTATTACACTCTTAAAAAATATTGAAGTTACAAGTCTAAACAACAAGTATTTTCTCTTCTTACAACCACATAAAACAGGTATAACAATTCCCCTTGTCTTATATTGTGATAAGAAGTTATCATACTCAATTTGTGGTTTTTCAAACTCATCTTCTTAGCATATTGAGTATTTTCTCATCGTTGGTCTGCAATATTAATTTGTTTTTATATCATAAATCAGATTAGAGTTTGCTCACTTAATTAACTCCTACCTCTTCCATATACTCTATATAGACATTGGTCTACTTATTCCTTGGTTGAGTTATTGTGTAGGGATATTGTTTGTGGTCTGTGGCACATAGTGGGAGTTGGCGTAAAGCGAGAGGAATACACTAAGGTGACATTGGGCATACTCCTGATAGTGCTTGTCATATAGCAGTGTTGTTGAAACCTTGCCAACACTGCTAATTTGAGTGGTAACACCACCAAGTGGGGTTTGACCCCAAAATCTTTGCTAGAGAATTTCCAACTCGCTGGAAATTCAATTGTTTGAGGCTTAGGAGTGGCCTAAAGTGAAATGCCTTTGATCTCCTAGCTTCCGCACCCCCAATTCTTCAATATAGAGTGTTTACACACTATTGGATGGCCTCAAGTGATTTTTGCTATAAATTTTGTCTTTTGTGTTTTTTTGCAAATTTTCCAGTTTGCAGATATAGAACAGTAAACTAAGTAACACAAAAACCCCTCTTACCAAAGATCTATCTCAAGAATGACTTCTAAAACTGGTTAGTATATTAAATTTTCTCTCATTTTGACTATTTATATTATATATACCTTTTGTTTTGAATGATTTATATTGCTGGTCTACATATTTTACACTTTCAGATCAATATTACAGGAAACAACTAACTCCTCTCTTCGCCCAAGGCCCCATAGAAGGCATTGGCTAATATTTTGTTGCATGAAGTCATCTTATTTAGGGAATCCTCCCAAATCCATTTAAGAGGAAGATGGGCTTAAAGCATAGGGACTCGTGTCAAGGTGATAGTGGACACTTGTCCTATTGTGACATCTTAATAGTTTGCAAGGACCTTGGCAACCCTGCTAGTTTGGGTGGTAACATGTCCTATCGTGTGTTTGATTATAGATTTATGCATTGAATTCTTTTCATGTGAATTTGTGTTCACTCATAATTTTCATGGTAGTGATTAACACCAAAATGTAAGTGACATTAAAAACTTATTTAGGTTTGTATTGGAGAATCAAGTCGGCCATAGGTTGATTGATTATGGATCATAAAACCTCTACTTTGGACCTCACACTTGTTATCAATTAATTTAATTCGTTGCAAGTCATTTAGCATCAATCCTCTAATCCACCTAACTTCTAAATTCAAAATCGCTATCAAGTTCATCCAATGCAAATGTTTGGAGCTTATCATTTGTCTACATTTTCAAAACTCTTCAAATCCATCTGTCGTGACGCACCAAAAATCTTATTAGATCTGCTTACCCGAGCACTTGACATCCACTATGCAATGCCTTGCACAACCTAACAAATTCAGCGACCTAACAAACCTTAAATAGTATGAACTGGAATTAATCCATGTACTTAAAGTCCAATGTGAAAACATTTTACATACCTTCTCGAATATGTATGCCATGTCCATTCGACTCTATCATTCAATCTAGTTTATCAAGTGTCTCACATCCACTATTTAAGCACAATGTAAAATTCCTAAAATCTATTTGAGAAATAGACTCAAGACTTATACTTAGCCAATATCTCAACATACTCCCACTAGTTAACATACCCCAATGTTAAAAATGTAGCAAAGGTCTTCTAGCTTGTGCCTTAGTCAGTGAAGACCTCAATTTTTCTTTCTCTCAATATGAATGCGACTTCATGAGTTAGACTTCAATCAGGATGAGTTTATTTCCAATTTACTGGAATAATCATCAAGATGACATGCATAGAGTTGGAGATTCAATTACGTGAGTCTTCATCAAATTCACTATAGAACAAGGTGGCAGTTACAAGTTCAGTTAGAGTAAGTTAGTCTGCAGTCTTGATTGAAGGGAGAATGAGTTAATACTCCAAGTGTTGATTGAGAGAGAATCAATTGGACTCTCAATTAACTCGCCAATCAGAACTTGGGTTTCTAAATTGAGCTAGGCCCCTTGCATGCTCAAATTGGTTATATAAAGAGGAGGAGGAAGGCACATGAGATCATAAGTTTTGTACACGAGGTTTGTGAGACAAGACACTTCCCGAGTTTGTGAGATCATCCTTGATTGTGGAGAGCGCAGATAGCTTGTGTACTAAGAAATAGGAGATCGCAAGGATTTAGTATATTGATAATGTGCAGATTTGAGGAAGCTTGCGTCCTAAGAAATAGGAGCCACAAGTGCACTAAGAAATAGAAGATTTGCACAAGAGAATAGGAGTCACAAGTGAATTAGGAAATAAGGACTTGTGCGCTAGAGAATAGGATCTCCTTATGCACTAGGAAATAGAAGAAGTGCAAGGATATAGGGGCTCTAGTGCGCAAGGAAGGAGGAGCAGGATCAAGCAAGAGGTAGGGCAAGTCAAGGAAGCAGCAAGGGAACAATTGTGTGCTAAAGGGTCGAGATCAAGTAGTGATCAAGGCAAGTCGAGATCAATTGTATCAACGGATATTTGTGAGAAGCATAACGCTTTCATAGAAACACAAACTGCTTTGTAATAGACCCAATTGCTCAAAAACAATCAATAAAATACCATAACAAAGGAAGCGGGTTTTCCCTGTTGGGTTTCTTGAGAAAACAAGTGTGTCAATTTGTGTGCATGTGTTTTTATCTCTGGTGTTTTTATTCCACTGCTTCTAATTTGTTATGGGTACCTAATAAGCACGGAATTATGTTTGAGTCATGTTAACCTCACTAGCACAAAATTGAACAGAACTGGAGTTTTGGGATCTTTTTGAATTTTCAAGCCAGAAACTTTCAAGGATTACACATAACCCAAACTTATAAGGTGCTCATGTTTTCATCACGGCTTAGGAAGTCCACACCTACCATGTTGTTTAAATAGGGTACAATGTTGAAGACCCGAGGCAACGCTTACCAAATCGCACTCAATTGACAATCAACTATTGGATGTTGATAATGTGATAAGAAAACAACCATGTGGATTAACCACACATTTACTGCTTATGGAACTTGCAAATATTGTTATCATGCATCTTGCCTGAATGAAAATGAAAAAATTATAGAAGCAAGAATGATACATAAAATTTTAGTAATATAAAAACCTCTCAAACTTTGACAAGACGCGTGCTATTCACAGGCAAAACAACTCTCTAGGACATTAGACGATTATGAGAGGCTAACCTAAAAATTGTAATGTGGTATTTACTATTAAGGTGTTGTAATATCCCAACAAGACAAATTTCTTGCAATTTCAAGATATTATAAAATGTTTCGTTAATTTTAATTCTAAAAAAATTCAACAGAAGAAATTCCCACAAATTTGGAAAAATAATCGGAATAAAGAACAATGCCAAATTAGACAAGGACAGAAAAAATATTGAAAACTCATCTTTATTATACGATATAAGTTAGTACAACAGAAATAGTTGAGATGGAACAAGAAGAGATGAAGCACCAGTTGAGGATCTGAATGATCCTCACCCCAACTTCAAATCTGTTGCAAAATTAATCTCTAGTTGTTGCCTTTGAAACTCTATGAAATTCCTGGATGGAATCTCCTCAAGGGTGTTGGGTTTTCGTCCAACACTATAGTAAACTAGAGGATTTTCATACTGGGGCTTAGCTGAAGCTGGGAATTCCATTCTCCAACCCTCACTACAACAATGATCAATCAAACCAAGATGTCTTCAAATGGTCTCCTCTTCCTCTTTTATAGATTTAACGGACCCCTCTAGAAGCCTTTATTTTATTATTATTTTAATCACTTAGTACATTTTCCCTCCTTTTATTTTAATTAAAATACTTTTTAATTTGGTAAAATGGTAAATGGCCATCATTCCTCCTCGAACCATTGAAAGTCACTTCCCACCATCTCATCTTGTAGATCTTCTCATTCTAGTTCCAACAAGCTATTACACTAAGGTGGTCGATCAAGTATTCCTCCCGGAATGCCACATTAATCGTAATTAATTGAGTTAGGCTTAGTAATAACTCCATTTTCTGAAAGTTGTCGAAATGCAACGGAACAAAAGGCAAATTGTGCAGATGATGGAATATGCCAACTGAATGCCATCAAACGCCATAAAAACTCCTCAAAACCCCTCAAAAAGCCCTTGGGCTTGTTGATGGAGTAAACCTGCTCCTGTGACCTAGTTGCCTCCAACCCATCTTGACCACACCATAAGGGAAACTAGAAAAAGGAACGTCACAGGTGCAGTGATTTAGGAATCACAGAAGAATACGCAATTTGTGTGGTTAAGCAAGTTAATTGAAAAAGATCATGATAAAATATGTTTCAAAAATGCCATCTACCAGTATGTATAGATTTTTTGCAAGGAGAGTAAGGGTCACTTATTGTAATTTACAATCATTTTCATTAAGGAAATCCCATTCCAAGTCACATGCAAATCTCATAAGCAATTTAATAATGGTGGGTCAAAGTTGCAAGAGAAAATGTTCACTATCTTGTGAAAATGCACAGGAAAACATTAACTCGGCAACCTTCCAATCAAACCTTCAAGAGGAGAAATATTACCACTGTCATCCGTGCAATCAATGCTTTAATATCACCTAACATATTCAATGCAAAATACACAAGGAATAGGGAAAAGGCATAGCTACAGAAAAATAATGGCATAAACATACCTAGAATGATAAAACACCTTAGCTTTATGAAATGTTAGTAAAAGACAAAGATACAAGGATGCAAACATCTAGTCAAGCTCCTCTTTGGGGTGCAAGTAAGCACCACCACCTCTTTGTTCTTTGCTAACATATTCTTAGTGCTAATGCTAGCAGTTGTCAAAATGTGAGAGTCAAAGAGAAGGTGAGCAACACAACTGGTGTTATAAAAGGAAGTGTCCGCAAATGCCCAACTTGACAGAGAACCATGGCAAAATTACTCTCTTTGAATATAATTGGGAAGAGGAATTTAGGTGGGTATTTCCCCTGGTTAACCCCCCATGTGTCTACCAACCCTCCTCCTTCACAGATTGGATGCAATCAAAAAAGAATGCATGCTATCAAAATTAAAGCCATTAGAAGAAAACACATTTAAGATCTCTCCAAGTTCTCCCTCGAGTGAATTTTCTACTTTTGTTAAAATCAATGCCATAGCACCAATGAAAAGCTATATCAGTAAGTAGGTGAAATAAAGAATAACCAGGAGCAATTACTCTTCTTTAGAACAATTATTCTTCTTCAAGGTAAGAAACTATTCTCTAGGAACAATTCCAACTTCATCTCCACAAAAACCAGATATTTCGATACATTCTTTAAATCTCAATACTTGATTTTTGAGTTCTTAATTAGAACTTACATTGTTATAATCAAAAATTTTCATAGATCACTAATTTCCAACCCATTAGAAGGTCAACTTTGATTGAATGTATGTATTTTGTTGAAATAGACATCAAACTTTCAAAGTCTTCCCCTGAAGAAAAAGTAAAATCCAGAGGGAGATAGAGAAACAGGGAGGAGAATTGGTTGTCCCCTTCCACTCTCCCCAGCAACCCCTGCATCAAACCCTTCTAGCATTTCATCACATATCTGCACTGGAGACATCTTCTCCCACCCAATTTCATGGCTTTCTATTGATGGCAGAGAATTTTTGGTATGAGCTTGTATTTTTATAGTGCGCAGCTTCGTTTGAACTTTGTGCTTCCATGGAGCTCGTGATTTGTGTTCGTGACTGTTGGATATAGATGGGCAGGGTCCTATGTGTGCTGCTTCCACTATCTCACAGTAGCCTATTGGTCTAGCCAATCTCTCACGGTAACCAACAGCTTGTTGTTGTGATGTTCTAAAGCAGCTTAGGGTTTTTGACTCCAGCTATTTTCTGTCCCCTATGGCCTTGGGGGTTTGTTCTTCCTTGCACACTCTATCAGCAACTTGAGGGAGGTGTTTCCCTGATTTAGACACCCAACCACTCTGCTCTCCTGCATGGGTGCCTGACTTTTGTAAAGGAAAGGATATATGTAGTGGTAAAATCGTGATGTTTTCCCAATCTGGGGTTATGTCTGTAGATGCGAGGTTTTGGAATCCCTTTCTAAGATTCTGCTTAGTTTTTGCTAGTGCTTGTGGAGGTTGCACACACAGGCTGCCCTTTTTTGTATAAAACCTCTGTACATTAAGTTTTATTAATAGTCAGAGGAAGTTTTTATGTAAAACAAAAATATTAAAATCCCCACCTTCCAATGTATTCAATCCTGCTTGAATTGGATCTGTCAATCAAAAGTTCTGAATTCATACATGATATGACTCCTTCAAATTTATTCCAAATCCTATGAAAGCATTCCATGTAAAAGCTTGTGACCTTTTCTTTTCAATAGATCTGGTCTAACCAGACTTGTATCTTCCATTCAAAAGACAACTATCATTTTCAACCCTCTTTCAGCACTTGTTTTAGAGCCAAACTTGTACAAACTACAACTCATTTGGCTCTATACCAAATCCTTTGAAATTATGTCCATCAAATCTTTGAATATATGACTTTCAACAGGCTCTGGTCCAATCAAACATGGACTTGTAAGCCAAAGTTCTATGTTACGTGCTAGACACTAATAGCTAAGAAGGGTCCACATTTGTGAGTATTGTAGGTTGTTCAAATATTAACATGAACTTTATTTTGTATTACTATAATGATATATGCGTATATAAAATACTAAACAGGATGCTTATAGATGATATAGAAGATAATATCATAATTATTAGCAATAGTATTCATGACAAAATATAGTTGATAAATATGACTATTCCTAAATGGGTGTCGATGCCATATAAAATTACTTCACAAAACACAATTCATAGACTTAATATTGATTATAGCAAATAAGGAATAGAAGATGGGTGTGCTTTATTTTGGAATCAGGACAACGATAAATAAGAGTGCATTTTATTTTGGAATCATAGCAACAACAAATCTGGAGCATCTTGTAGCTATGAAAAATCGAGGTTGAGCCTAAATGTTGAACGACATAGAAATTGTTATCAAGCTGATCAAAGCCTATCAGGTTCACAATGCATAAGAGTATTTATACTGTGCAGAATTCAGGTCTCCTTACTTCTAGAATATAGTCTGTGGTACTAATTCCTGGACTATTAATGTAGGATAAGAGCCCATCAACGTCACAGTGCCCATGAGTATTAATACCATGCAGAATTCGAGTCTCCTTATTTCTAGGGTATAGCATGTGTTGTTAATTCCTGAATGCTTAATGTACTCTTTCATGAAGGTGATTGCTTTCTAATGCAGTTCAGACGCTGACAAGTCTGTAAGTAATATTGGAGAACAAAGACTTGGAATATTGACTTGAGTCATTATAACTGTTAGGGAGAACTAATTGTCTGCACGAAAGAAATAATATATGTCCATTGTATCATAGAGAAATGGTAAAATGCTTTATCAATGATTATAAGCCTGGGCCACATCTTCCAAGTGGCAAAGGCCCAGCCATTTACAAGTCTGCTTCTGGAGCTCTCTCATTTCTGCTAACCATTTCCTCCAGCATTGTTGTCAGCTTCAAAACAAGAGTACCTGCAGGTGATGGAAACGTGATGCCTGGTTCCAAATGCATCAAAGAATTGTAGTAGTAGTAGTAGATAGTTGGAATGTCATCATTTTTCTTCTTTATAAAGGTTGTTGAGATTTCTACTAAAAAGGTGGAAGGCATTAAATTTGCATCTTCTTGTTTCTCTCATGTAAAACCATCCTCCAAAATTTAATAATATTTTAATACCTAGAGAGATTTGGTAGGCAAAGCATCAGACATAGGATTGTCTTTGCAAACTCTAATAAAGATCAATGACTCCAACCACTAGACAAGCCTGTTTACACTGAACTTTGCCAGATAATTTCAGATTATGACTTACTTAAGTTGAATTTTGTTATCCCCAAGGGTTAGCTCAATCAATTGAACCATCCACGCAGGCCACGTTGCCAATGGGAAGACCACTGGAGATAGGTTCAACTCCGGTCCAATCCCTCGGGGTTACCAGCCACTATTGTGGCTGGCGATTCAGCCACCCTCCATATGGATATTCCAAGAAAGAGGGAGGATCCCACAAGGTTTTCATTTCAAAAAAAAAAAAACTTGAATTGGATGCACCTGCCCTGTTTGGAAATAATAGAAGTGGTTTTATGGGAAGTCCTCTGTGGATTATATAACCAAGGAGCTATATCCTGAACTCTGGCTAAATCATTCCTAATTGATCATCTTAACAGGACATACACCACACCAGAGAAAGAAATAGATGGCTTAGACAGTGTCAAAATATCTGAAAGTTTCACTCTTCTCTTAAGGCTAAACTGCTTGGATGGTTGATCCTCTATGACAGTTTAGTAGTTAAGGATTAGTTGCATCACTCTGGTCGTACAGATGATTGTTGTGTGGTTTGTCACGATACTGAAACCACTAAGCATAACATGTGGAATTGCAAAGTTACCAGGGCCTTTTGGGCATGGATTTCTGGTCAGTATAATATTCTTTTTGTTGGCCATCTTCAATGGAAAGAGATACTTTGCAAGAGAGCTGGATAGTTTGACGAACAAGAAATTCTTTGAGCTATGATAAGACTGACAGGAATATCTTTTTCATAGAAACACCAAGGTTATGCAACCATTCATGGGAAAAATTATCTGTTCCATTTGGGAAGTTCCAAATTTTAGATCCGAGTTGGTTGTATAGATTTCTTCTCAGATTGAGAATTTTATAAAAGATGTAGATTCTCTTGAAATTGGAACCAACGCAGACATGCTAGTTCTCCTACATATGCAGGGAAGGGACATCTGCTCCATGATCTTTTATTCTTGATGTACCCTTTTATTATTTACTAATGACATGTATGCTGCATCTTCCAAAAAATAAAGAAAAAAAGTTTGTCATCTTGTAGAATTTCCAGGGAAGCTTTACTGTGGTAACTTTCCAGTCAAACCTTAAGAGAAACAATATTATCTATGTAATCTTTGCCTACCACATGATATGCATCCATGCCAAAATTCCAAATGCATACCGATTTAGGAAACAGTGATGTTACAAGTTACAACACAAGAATCACATAAATAACCTAGAATGACCAAACAGACCAGCTTCGTGAGCTGATGTTGTGAACAAAACCCTAAGTTCCTTTCATAAGACTCGAATTTAGATGAGTATTTGGTATGGGATATGCAGTATTTCAACTTGGATGCGATTGACTGAAACCCTAAAAAGAAGTGATCTGCTAGTATCAATTAACTATAATATGAAATAAAACATACAACATCAGAAACAGGATTAACATTATTTCATCTTCTAAAAGATTAGACAGACAAGGCATTACAAGAAACACCATTCTGAATTCAATGTCTACAACTACAAATTTACATATAGCTTTATCAGTAGATGTACCAGTCAACAGAACAAGCACGGATATAGGGGCAGAAAAAATAGACAATGTCCTGCAAACTTAGTGCCATTGTTTCTTGGTAGAGAAGCAAACGTTGCCTTTAAACTTTTATTCAAACCAATAGGTGACAAAAACGAGCCACTCTCAGTGCAACCCCTTATTAAAATGACTCATAAAAAGTTTACAATACAGTATGCCACGTTTTCTGTTACTCTCAAGGAACTTTACTGTAAGAAACAATATGCAATATAGATACTCTGAGAAATAACTAGTCTCGTATGGTTTTTTTTGGTAAGCATAACTACTCTCATAAGTTACTGGGAAACAGAACTGTTGAATTTTCTTCAAAGAAGCAGATTAGAAAATTAATTTTTTAATCTGATAATTATTTCTAATGAATTTTAATTTATTCTTCGTATGTCACCGATATCATTAAGCAATTATACACAGAAAATATCAACAGTAAAGCGGCGAAAATAATAGAAACAATAAAGATCATAAAGAGACAGCCATGCACAATAGAGAGAACAAATTTTTCCCTGGAAAACCCAAACTTGGGAGAAAACCCAGCAACTCTTCTTCTAGGAGAAATTTTTCTTCCCCGAGGTTTTACAATAAAATGTCTAGAAATCTGTGCCAAAAACCAAGTCCAAACTTTAGCCATTTCATCATTTTTCTGCTCCCACGAGTGTCTTCTATATAAGACAGATGATGAGTGAGTGTGACAAATGAAGTGTCAGGTTATCTGTATATTGTTAGTTTTTTGTAGCATCGGAAGTGCTCTAGCCTTGAAAATTGGTGGAGACGCTAAGGCGCATGAGTTCTAAAGAACCCAGAGTCCATTTGGTGAAATTCCACCTGGATTGTATTTTATTAAAATAATTAATATTTTTAATGGGGTTCCTAAGTATAAACTTAAGAAAATTATAATTTTAATGGGTATTAATCAAAATATGGGTGAAAATGATCTAGAAGGCAAATCTAGTCATGTTTCAATCTTATCTGTTGATTAGAGACTTAATCTTGACCATTGAAGACTCAACAGGAAAAGTATAAAATGGAGGCTTGGGGTTCATTTGAGAACACACACAGAGAGATTGAGGAAATCGATTTTCTGAGGTGAGAAGTTCTCAAGAGGAAAATCGATTAGGGAGATCTTGCTGAGGGGCAAAGAGAATTTGGGAGGACTTTCCAGAAAATACAGCACAAAGAGGCAGCGCAACAGCTAAGAACTGTCGGGAACTGCGGGAACAACTGGGAAAGCTAACACAAAGGGGAAAATCCAGAATTGCCGGGAACAGCTGGAACTGCCGGGAATTGTCGAAACAACCGAGAAAGTTGATGCAGAGGGCAGAAGCCGGCACTGTCGGAACTACCAGGAAAGCTGACGCAAAGGGCAAAAGAGGTGACACAAAAATAATCGAGGTTAGCCAGTCTTGTGCCGAGATCAACTGGAATTTTGCCAGGTCAAGTGAGGTTAAACTCACTCAAATTTTCCGCCAGTATTTTCTCTGTAAGGGATTGGTAGATGAGCATCCTAGATTTGTATTCAGATATTTCTCTTGCATAATAATAAAACCCTCATAGTTGTTGCACCAGTTTTCCCGCATTGGGTTTTTCCAGGGACTATTGTGTCCAAAAATAAGTGTGTCCTATGTATCTTATTCTTAGCTCTGTTTTTTGTTTCATGAGATCAAACATTTAATTAGTGTAGGTTGCAGAAGTAATTTGCTTCAGTATTCAAAAGGATAACTTGATAATATGTTTAAAAATCAAGTAGGTGAAGTAGATTTAGATTTGCTGCATTAGGGGTTCCTTCGAGTCTAGGAATTTTCACATATATATAAAAGTCGAATGGGTGCATTTACCCCAAGGGACACACCCTTTCATCGTGGGGCCGACTTGTCGCTTTTGAGCCTACATGAAACTCAAAATTAGAATTTATTTATTTTAATTTCCATAATTTTTTTAGGCCGAATTAGGAGGCCTCTTGGCATGCGGGAATACTTCCCGATGCTACACAAAAATCAACACTCCCTCTTAGCGAGGGAGGTATTCTCCTTGGCTGCAACAAATTCTCCTTTAGCTGAAATTTCTCCTTCCTTAAGAAGAGTTTATGAGCTTCCCATGTCAATGCATGTCTATAGAAATCTCCAACCTGAAGTGGGCAATGTAACTCCTCGTATATCCAAGGTTGGCCAAAGTCTTTTATGGCTCCTTAGACAAATGTATTAGTCTCCTCCAGTCATGACCTAGCCAAGTCCTTTTGACATCCAAGTTCTTCTAGCTACTCAGGAGAGAATTTGCCTTTGGACCATTCACCTTTCTAGTCAAAGTCCTTTTTGACTTAGCCAAGTCCTTTTG